>CAAKHC010019579.1:40005-52505 GCA_901007825.1 Macroramphosus scolopax | reverse complement strand
AAAAGGAACTCTGCAAATTGTTTTGTTCAGACATGACTGTCTTGGAATACTTGGATTACATTGGGTGTAAAGGTGCATGTCTGAGCTATTTATATATGCATTATAATAGAGTAGCTGCATGCCACTACATCAATCAGACCTGCAGGACAAAGCACCCTGGGAAGTGAAAGTTGCAGCTGTTATGTCATCATGTATCCCTGGCCTGTCCTACGAGTTTGATCTCCTCATGTCGGCGTCTGCTGCGGGGCTCTGCTGAAACATAAATACATTATGGATTAAGAATCATTGTGCCAGAGACCGAGCACCTCATCAGCACTGTATCAGTAAATCATTTTGCGGAGGAGGAGAGGGCAGTCTGCTCCGCTCGCTCCTGTGTTGTGTAACTGTGTCCACAGGTCAGACAGCAAATAAAAGTCTCTCCCGCCTCTGCAACAACAGCTATTGTTATCAAATGGAAAAAAATAATTAAGTTTTTCATTTTATTAGATAACTTTACGTAACATCGCCCCCGATTTCACAACAATGAAGGCTCAAGGGTTATTGAACGTTTTAGATTTGTTTTTCTTTAATTACGGCTCAATAACAAATTAGTTCTGTATAGTTTTCCATTCCAGCAGCCTGTTATTAAAAGATTTAGGGAGGTCTTTCTTCCTTCCTGTTTAAGTAATAAGCACAGTCATATTCCGCCTGATAGACAAGCTGGAGTTTAGTTTCTCAAACTCAATTTGAGAGTTTCCCTGGGATCATTTGAAAATGTTCTATTATCCAATAAATTATCCTCTGAAGTGAGATCTGTTCTCTAGCTCGGGGAAGCACTTTCAGTAATTACAATTATTGGAATATACTTTGAATATCTCCACCTTTTCAGTAGCTTTATAGATTGTTTTGTTGTTGCAGCAACCCCTGGAGTTTGATATCAGGAAACATTTCAGGGTGAGATCCAACACAGAAGAGGAGCAGAGCCCAGGACCAGATCTGGTTCTTGTTGCTTGCATCCAACTCGTCCAACTGGGGCTCACAAAGCCTCCAATCACAATAATGTAATAATATAAAGGGAATTACAGAAGTGCAGTTAGATTGCAGCGACAATCATCAGGATGTTGTTAGAAACTCTGTTTGCAACTCAGTCGACACTAAAAAGCTTGTTAATAGTAAAATAACCCCGACACCAAACTCCTGTAGGAATAATGACTCTGTGCTCATGTGACATGAGGCTGTACCTTCAGGTACTGTTCAACTGATTTCAGAGGTGTTACAAATATTTTGTCCATCCCATATATGACTGAGTGTGAGCTTGATATCCATCTTGTATCTGACTTGCTCAAAAGAAATGTGCATGGATTCCCAAATGCAGAGCTTTGACTTTAAGTCTCCCTGTAATAGAAACAGTGGATTTGACAAGTCAAACCTCGCAGAGGTCTCGGTGTTATATAATGCAGAGTTATCATGTCGGCACCAGCCCAGTTTGTCAGGTCATGTTTAGGCGCCAAACATATTGGATTGAAACATCCCCGGATAATATTTGCAGAGACAAGAAGAACTCCATCACCGACTCTTACACGTCCTCTCATTGTCCAGCTGCTGTGGCCTTCTGCACAGTGTGACCTCGCGTCACGCTCGCACAGACCTCAATGTGATGATGAAAAATATTTGCTCAACAGGTATACAATTATTTGCTGAGTGCCAACCCTGTACGTTGAGATCCTGTTCGAACAGACATCGACAAACACTCGGAAGGAAGCAAACGTTGCTCTTTAGCTAATACAGACAAGCATGCATATTCATGTTTTTCATAATGAATGCAACAGGGAGAAGAGTACACGGTGTTACTGATGAGCAGGAGGGCAGTATTACAGCACACTGCTGTAATCTTACACACTCTCACACACACACACACAGGATAACAAAGGACGTCCTCTCTCACTCTCTATCCGAGTATACGGGGTGTTTGCTGATAGGGAGAAAAGCTGGGACGCCAGAGGACTGGACGCTATGTTTCTGGTTCATCTCCGGGCGAAATGTTGAACTTATTAAAGCAGGTGCACATAAAGTAGAATTAAAACCACGAAGAGAACAAACTGTGAGTTGCTGTGATGCAATAAATATCTGGCCCACTGTGTTTATTCTAGTCGAATCTGCTACTAAAATGCACTCAAGCACAAGATGAGCAGATATGGTGTGAAAACAGCGTCGACATCCTCATCATTAAACAAACAGCCATGTTGTAACACCTCAACACATTTCTATCTTCTTTTCACTGACGCTGTGAAATGAGTGCGTATTAATAGTCACACATTCTCAATGTGTGTATATATTTATTCTGAAGAATGTTCAAGCGTTCTGCAGGAGGGAGAAAAGCTTGTGCATTCAATGAGGTGTAGGATTTATTTCATTTTACTGCACCTGCGGGTCACTGGTGCAAAAATATATGATTTGTTGATACTGATGTGATGCTTTGATGAACATTATTGCTGTTTAGATCCAGTCGTAGCTGCTGCAGTAGAGGATGGGAATTGTTCACACTCGCCATCCTTTTGTTTACTGCAATCAGCTGCATCTGTTAGTTAGATGCATGTTTGGATACATATCTGGTATGTGTGGATGAAACTTGAGTTGCTGAGTTGACTGTAAAACATCACTTGGCACCAGTGTATCTGTGTGTGTTCACATGGGGCTTACATGTTGTTAACAGTTGTGTAAAAGCTTTCTATGTCTGATGTCCTTTTGAATAACTCTTGTAATATGTCGTGTTTCTTTCACTTCCATTCACTGAGCCGCCTGTAAACTGTCTGCAGCCCCCTTCGACAGGCCCACCTCCCTCTTGGAAAACCAACAATGATTGAAGACAGAGGAAATGAGGAGAAACGCAAAGTAGATTGTTTGTAGTGTATTTTTCTTTATTACATCTTAAGACTTAATATCATAAGACGTTTTTGCAAAGAAAAGTGACATTGACAATAAATACATTCACAATAAAAAAGATCAAGTTTAAAATAAACATTCAAGTGTAATTTGCCATCATAAAAAAAAATCTATGACAAGATTTAAACAGCAACATTCTCCTCTGCAGCTTCTGGGCACGAGTCCTCTCTCCCCCCTGGCGTCTGTATGACGTCAACAAAGCACATGTTATCGATGCGCGCGCGAGTCTCACAAGGTATGAAGTCACGTCACACACACTCGGTTCTGACTGGCAGAACAAGCAAATGTTCTCAGATTGTCAGTGTTTTTTTGCAGCTTCAGTGGACCCGCGTGTCCAGTGAGCAGTTAGTTGTGCACCGGGGTGCGCGGCGGCGGATCAGGCGTGTCCGCACCTCCGCCGTCAGTTTGAGAGCTCAGGTCGCCTCTCAAGCTGACGCACAAGGCTCATTCTCCTTTTCAAAGATTTGTCTTGACTTTGCACCACGCGATCAACTTAGCTGATCACACATCTCTCTTTGTCTTTGCCCTGGCCGCCTCCCACGGTCTTCTCCTTTATGTACATGAGGTCGCTGTGCACGCTGGGTCTCCGGGCGCACGGAGTGACCATGCCGTAGGCTTCCCCGTTCTCCTTCAGCTTCTTGCTTTTCATAGACTTCCTGTGCAGCATGTCGCAGTACTGCACTGATACTTTCCGGTGAAGGTCGGGGCTCATTTCATGAGGTAGTTTAGCCAAGGTAAAGAGGGTCTGAAACATCTTATCCACGTTCTCGTTGCGCTTGGCGGAGATCTCGAAGTAAGCACACTTCTCGTCTCCAGCAACCAGTTGCTCGATCTCCTCTTGTTGCACCTCCCGATGAAAGTCTCTGTCACCCTTGTTGCCGCAGATCACCAGAGGCACGTCGATGTTCTCTTTGATTTTGTTTTTGAGGCAGGACTTGGTCTCGTAGATCTGCCGCTTGAGCCGCTGGACCTCCTGGAAGGAGTCTCGGTTGTCCAGGCTGAAGACAAGGATGAACACGTCACCTGGAAGAAGAGAAGGATAGCTTGGTTAAATTCTGGCTCGTGCAAAGTGACAAATATACACAATTATTTCAAGTCATACAGTGCAACAAGCACCGGTGCAGCCTGCAGCCATGCGCAAAAGGCGCGCCGTTTGCGCATGGAGCTGGCGCACTACTTTGCAAACACAGAATGTTAATAGTACCTGTCAGTATTGATAGTCTCCTCATGGCGGGGAAAGGATGGTTCCCTGATGTGTCCAGAATGTCTAGCTGGTATACATCTCCCTTGATGCTGTACAGTTTCCTGTGAAAGTCCTCGATAGTAGGCGTGTACTGCTCTTCGAACCTCCCGTTCAGGAACCGCGACACGATTGCGGATTTCCCAACTTTTGTGGACCCCAAGATCACCATCCTGTAGCAGTTCTTAGCCGGGATGTCAAACGCGGCTTCAGATGATGACATTTTCTTAATCATAGTTAAACCCTGGTGCAGGAACTTGCCTCTCCCGGCAAAATGTGTAAATATGTGTGCGTAAAAGGCGGTTGAGTCGGCGGGGATTGTCTTGATGCTCTGCTGTGCGTTTCTGTCTGGACTGCTGGCTGCAGACTGTATTTAAGCGCACGGTGGACCCCTCCTCCTACCTACGTCACAGCCCAGCCAGTCGGGACTCTGTGCTCCATGGAGCGCAGGGAAGAGCGCCAATCTCCCTCTGGTGCGTCAGCCTGCCATTTCCACTGAAGACACACATCGGGAACGATGGTATACGGTGACAAGCAGACCGTCCAAAAACAGTCGACTGTACATTATTAAGTGACTGGAACAGGACACGCGACACTTTGCGTAACAGCAGAACAACAACTTCCACGGAATATTACCAAGTTAATAATTGATTCGTCTTCCGGCGCAGTTTGTCAAAAAACCAGGATGTACTTGTGACTTAGTCCCATAATACAAACCCGATACAGCAGATATGAGTCATGGTTGACTGAACAAATGTAGCAAAGCAGCGACTTACAGAGATTTACAAACCCTGGATCATAAAGGGACCTTCTAAAGTGTTTCAGTAGTTTTACGCAGCACTGGTCACTGTTTGAAGTTTATGCTCATGCTGTATGCAATAATATACTGAATGCATGCACACCCTACAAGCTACAATCCTTTATCCTAAACAACTATAAACCCAGTATCAATTCATCCATATCCTTATAACTGCTGAATAATCCTGCAGCCCCACTGGAGAGGGCTGTGAAAGGATGCAATTACCTCAGTGACCAGAAGGGGGCACCGGAGGTACAATGCTATACTGTACAGATGAATGAATTTACTTACCTATTGAGACACTGTGTATGTGTGTGTGTCATTTGTCTTAAACTGGGTTAAAGAGGAGGCACAACAACAACAGCTGATCGAGCTGAGGGTCTGCTTCTTAATCGTGGTTCATATAGAAGTTACTGACTCTGTGGCATCGGTTTTATTTAAAGTAACTGCATCCCAAACATTAACTGTAAATGGATTGATACTGCAGGTCTGTTCTACTATTACCTCCACACAGGAGGCTGAATTCTACGGAAGTTTGTGCTCTACAAGTGCACGTCTGTCTGCAGGATTCTGCAAATCTGACTCATGGATTTTAATTAAACTTGGTGGGGGTGTGCAGCATGAGCAGTGGGGAACCGTTACGTTTGTCGGGCAGGTCCAAGCAACCCAAAAAACAATAGTCAGGCTTTGCACTGCTCTCTCCTTCTGTTCTCGTCAGATGAGCACAGTAAGTTTGACTTTCAAACTTTTGCATAATCAATGAGCGTATTGTCTGCGGAGGATCAGTTTACCAACTAGCTGTGCGTCACAGAGTCAGTGGACGGTGATGCTTGGCCTTCTAAAAGCATTGTCAGTTTAGCATTTTCTTCTCCCGGGGCTCCCTGCTCAGATAAACAAGATCGTTGCTGATTGACGAGGCATGGAAGCCAAACTGACCTTCTGTGAACCGTGACCATGCCACGGGTGTGAATAGATCCACCAGTTACTGCCAAGTATGTGCGGGTGTGTTAGGGCAGCTGCAGAGCAAGAGGAATAATGTGAATGTAGGTTTCGTTCATGAGAATATGTACGTCCACATAACCAACAACCGAGACACTGAGAGGCAGACATAAAAACATGAGAACAACAAGTGTCTCAGAGGCTGTTTACAGATTTGAAGCAAAGAGAGAGAGTGAAGAGGCAACCATGTTGAGGGAGGTAAACAGACACTGCTGTCTTGCCTGGAAATCTTTCAAATAGTTCCCAATGCAGCATTTGCGCTCCATCATCCGTCTCTGCCTGCTTTGTTCCATCCTGAGTTGGATAAAAGCAGCCTCACAAGTATGTTTTTATGTGTTGAGCTGAGGCAGAGCAGCTAAGAGGAAGGCTGATGGATCATCACACAGCAAGGAAGGACCATTAAGCTGCACAGCGATGGAGCAGAAAACACAGCTACAGCTACGAGCATGCAACCCATGAGAGGGAGATAGGATGAGATACAGATCAGCTTCCCTTTAAACCTGCAACTGGGTGAGCAGAGAGGTTTATATCCAGGTAAATCTGCACGACGTTATTGAAGAATCTCTGTCCAACTGCGTCTGCAGTCCCGGTTGGAAACATGTCAACAAAGCACAGGTGTGATGCTTCTCCAACGCACATACTGAATATACTTTAATGTTTACACACTGTGGAACGCAGTTATATATTGCGATGGTCTTATCAAACAGTCTCACACAGGAAGACTTCTGAAACATCAAGTGGACACATCTTTGAAATAGAAAGAGTCATCGTCAAGTGTTAAGTCCTTCATAAGACAGTGTCATAAGACACTTAAAGGATCAAATCCAAGTGTGCTGTAATACTTTATGCAAGCATGACCGGCCGGGGTGTGTGTGTGTGTGTGTGTGTGTGTAAATAGCTGAATCCGCGTCTTGAGGGTAGGAGAGGTTCCAAACATCCTCTGCCACTTGTTCCTCTCAAAGATGATTCAATCCAAATGTGCAGTTTGATTTTAACCAAGGAATCAAAAATGCATTAAAACTCCGAGGAGGTTGAGTTCAATGTATAAAACCTTGTAACGCCCCAGTTGGAGGAAACGTGGTAAAGTAGAAAGGACAGTTCCTATATTCTAAATGTAAAAACAACCAAGAAAGACAATCTTTTACACAAGATTGGGTTGGAAGATGATACCAGGAGACTCGTTCAGCAAATATTAGAGGCGGTGTGTAACTGATAGCCCACTCGGGTTTATGCAGGACAGGAATTTATTACTTCTTGCAGGCACAATAAATCTGTTGTCGTCTAATTGTACTTGGTTAACATTGCACCAGACCTCCATGGTGCTACGTCGATCAGAGGCAATAAACTTTTAGAACTTTGTGTCCCAAGATTGAACAAGTATTTAAGATGAGCTTCGTGTCTCGTTAGCGTCTGTTTCTGAAGTGATCTCATACATGAACTACGGATTCATGGTGGTCGTTCCTGCATTTCCCAAGATTGTTTTGTCAGCCGTGTCGAATTGAGAAAGACGTTTGTGCAGACAATTGCATTGATTTCAATAGAAGACGAGCTGCTCTGTGAGACTCATGTGAGGCAGAAGATTGAAAACTAGCTGACACCGTGTAAGTGACTTAACCACCGGCCACACTGGCATCTTTGTGAGGCCGAACAGTGGCCCTGAGGGTCCGAAAAACTACAGCAGGTCACCAAACATAAAAATGATTTCACACAACAGCGTGCTTTCAGAGGTCCACGGGACTTTTTAATGTCAGGGAGCTATGAGATGCTCCGTCCGCCATATGAGTGGTGCAACGCTCACATTTACCCAACAACACTAACCGGGCCTCGACCACAGCGGTACGGTCACGAGCATGGCTGCAAACAGGAAGTACGTCTTATATTGACGCAAGTGAATTAACATCAGAATTGCTTGAAAGCCGGCTGTGTGAAACGAGGGGCTTGGTGTAAGATCAAAGGGGGGTGAGACACTGACGCCATCTGTCGAGCTTAATTCTCTGACGCCCTGGGACGAGAACATGTCGCGGTGTATCAGCATGTCAAGAATTACATCCAATAAGTGTCCTGGATGTTAACAAAACCCCTAAAGCTGTCTGTCTCCTCATTACAGTACTCAAACTGTAGATGTTTTTATATGTGCAAGGACGCTGCTGCTGCTGCACAACACAAACAGGAAATGACATTGAACCTTCACCAGGGATTTGGAGTCTGTCCAGGCACCAAAAAAAAAGTTTGGTCTCATGCAGCGTCACAGGGCTTCCTGAGACGTTCATGTGTTTTCTTAAAAGCTGCTGTGTTATGACCCTCAGGGGCCGCTGTAGCTTGGATGTAGACATGCTAATTCGCTCACAGACAACGGTAACATTCTGTTGTTTGGCAGATATAATGTTCACCATCTTACGTCAGACAGGCGGGATCTACTCAGTCTGTAGTAACTTCACCCAGGCGCCCCCCCCACACACACACACATTAGTCCTTGAGATTACATAAGACAGAAGGAACCGTTTTGGGTTTATAATCATGCTTTTATTACATGAAAATATACAATTAACATACAATACATCACCAGCGTGGGAAGGTTAAAGTCAAGGATGCAGACGTACTTCGGTATCAGGAGCAGGAGGTGGTTAAAACACCACAGCTGTTTTTTAAATAACAAACATACTTGTGTGTTTTATTGCGTTTATAGTTAATAAGAAATGACTCCTTTGTGTCTCATCCTGCTTTGAAGAAACTTGATTAAGATCTCCCTCACTTGAGATTAGAAACAAACTCGACTTGGAATTATTCGTGTCCGAGCAACAGAAGTGGAAGGAACACAAAACAGAAGGGATAAGATCACAGCCGTTAAAGTCACAGGGCGATAAAAAAAGATCTTCCAACTGCATTTAAGGAGCTTTTGGCTGCTGTAAATGTTCCCGCTGTCTGTGTAGTCCAAACAGAGACGCTTCCTTTGCTACAGTTATGTCAACTACTTCCAAATACAGCGTTTTCTTGTTTAGCTGTGGCAGAGGGACACGGATCTGTGAGTATATGTGATACACAATTGAAATGTTGAAGTGGCTCAGGCGTTACTGCTGCATCACACACACAAGATGGTCCTGCAGCCGTCCCAGGACACTTCTGTCCAGAGGGTGGATGTTCTTCCCAGGTCTGCGTAGGTGCTCTGGTTTCCCGACTATCATAAATAGACCTGTTTGTTTGCAGCAGACACCACAGTCAGTGTTCCTTACCCCACTGCAATGATTACAGAGCTGGAGTTGGTCCCCGGGCGCTGCACCCGGCTGACCACTGCTCCGTGGAGGAGGAGTTAAATGCAAAGGACCTGTGCACAACAGAGACTTTCTTCTTCTTCTTCTTCTACGTCTGGCGCCTGAACTGTGAAATATGCTGCAGCTGAGTGTTCCAATACCTTTCTGCCCAAAGCAAGGACTGTAGATTATATAATACTTTACATTTGAAGCTGTGAGCATGAGTTTTGTTATGAAACAGACTTGATGATTCTTCCATTTGGACTTCAGACAGGTACACTGAGTGGTAGATGGGGGGGAGTCAGGTTTGTATTCGTGACCTGTGTTTGAGTGCCTGTGAATGTGGAGGAGGTGAGGAAGTTATTATTCAGAGTGGGAATCTGTATTATGAATGTAGCTGTTGTTTCCACACCGTGGCTGGCTGAATAATCATCATTCATTCAGTCTCTCTGTCCTCGATACTGGAAGGGGATCCACTGCCAAGCCAGTGGGCAGCTCCTGGAAGTGAGGCCATCATTCCTGTTTGCGCCGCTGACTCCTCTCCTGATAGATCTGCTCGGTAAATGGTCTGTAAATACAGCAGAGCAAACATATAATAAGACAATAAATCAGCGGGCGGGACGCCGTACCACTCTGTACCAGGACCCTACATGTGATCGCTGGAGTGTGAGGTATAGCCTGAGCATGTGTGACAGGAAGTCTCCGCATCCTCGTCCGATCCGTTGCACACAGCTCGGGGGTGTCGTTGAGAGAATTGGGGTAATAAAACAGTTATTAGTAATATATGATGGGAGCCAGGAATGTGGAGCTGATTGTCTATATGTTTTGGCTCTTGAATGTTTGATCAGCAGGCAAATTTGACATGTGTGCATATTTTATAGGAGAATTATGTCATAATAACAAACAACGTTAAGACTGTAGGCGGGCACCAGATTGCTGCAACCTGTTTTTTGGATGATAATTATGACTGCTTTCTGTTGTGATCAGTCTTATAGCGTATAATCCTGAGTAGACGTCTGGAAGATGGGGGAACAATTCTCACCTGGATAATGTTACAATCATACTTATATAATCCAATTCAAAAGGCAGGATCTCCTAACAGGAGGAACGCCTGTCTGAATATAAATAGACTCTATGACAGATGTGTTGTTGTGTATTTAAAAATGCAGCTGGCTTTGAAAATATCAGCCTCAAAGTAACCAGTGAATGACTGACCCAGAACACCGAAATGTCAAGAGTCCCATTTATAGGCGTCACTTTTCTTCTGGGGATTTACTAACGACAGGATAACAATCGTTATTTGGAGGCAGCTTTCAGCGACACATCTCGCTTTGTATTTGAGACGGAGCCTTTATGAAATCAAAAGCTGAGAGACATTATCTGAATTCACTCTGGCTGCCATTTCCATTCAGGGACTGGTTCTCCAATTTGTCCCATTTGTGTTATTACTCATGTCCCTCTCTCTGTACGCTTCGCCGTCCCTGCACAGTTTAGGTAGATGAGAAGATTCAAAATCCATGCCAGGTGCAAAAAGACAAATATAGAATACGAATCTTTGGCCGGTCACAGTGTGTGTCCTCATCATGCACCTGCCTTTCCTTCGATTGACAGGTTCGGGCTAAATTACACCGATCAACGCCGCTGGAAATCACCACAGTGACATGTATACCTGCGTTCTCGTTCCTAGTGGAGGTTAATGAGTGACATTTCGAGTATAGCATGCCTCCGACCCTGCTGGGGCTAACCAAGGCCAAGCTCCGCAAGACGAAGGTGTCTGGGTAACATCCTGGAACCACTCGGTATGTATATGAAGAAATATATGTGTAACTAACCCGTCGTTAAAGGGTCAAGCATGGCCTCTGTACACCGGCTGTCTGTGGCTGGAAGTACACATATGTAGGTCAGTCGTGTTGTGAATCCAGGAGCTATCTCCCATCATTTGTCTTCAGGTCAACACTTAGCTTGGCCTCTTATTATGGTGTTCACAACATCCGAAGCCACCACCAAGTAGGATGTGCTTTCTTGTATTTGACAGGTTCCCCACACATAGAACTGCAGAGCACACGTGCCCAATTACACACATTCATGAATAAACTCCCCTGAACATGAAAGGGCATCTCTCACACACACACACACACACACACACACACACACACACACACACACACACACACACACACACACACACACACACACACACACACACACACACACACACACACACACACACACACACACACACACACACACACACACACACACACACACACACACACACACACACACACACACACAGGTGCGTGGGTGAGTGTGTGCACCTAGCTTCCATTCCTCTGTGTGTTTCTCCACATCTGCGAGCGTCCAGATAGACGTCCAGAAGTAGGTCACCTATCTCACAATCGTCAGGCATGTGCAGGAGGCGGGGGGGGGGAGCGAGGGAGCGGTGTTTTGATACGACCGCCGAACGCCCGCGCGTATTGTCGGCCGACACGTTTCCTGTTACTAGACAGACAAAACTAATTGGAACTTTGTCGTGAACAAAGAGATGATGTAGAAGAGGACAGCGGAGATGATGATGATGATGATGATGATGATGATGAATGGCCTGCCGCTGTCCCGTTTGTATCGTCTGTATTGGGCCACAAAAGTGTGAAGAACTAATTAACCTGTTCTGCAGACATCTGAGTAGATGTGAAGGCCACAGCAGGAAGCTCTGGCAATTTGTGGAGGAGCTCTCATTGAGCATTTAAGTAATTCAATCAATCCTGGACTTTTAGTAAAGGCTCAAATAGTGACGGCAGTACAAGTAAAGTAAGAGAATGATGATGATGAAGACCTCGGGGAGGTGTTAACGAAGGAGTCAACCAAATTTTTCGGGGGTTCTACAGGGAAATGTTCTTATGTCCCTGTCGTAACGATTTGAGAACGAATCTCTATAAACATAGAGATTGGACAGAGAGAGAGAGTGAGAGTGAGAGTGAGAGAGGAGGTCTTACCCCTCGAATCGGATTGCAACCTTGTAGACCACAGCTACCACGGTGGTGAGGAGGAGACCGACAGGACTGGAACCCCTGGAGACAGGTGAAGACAAGAGGGAGAAGAATGAGCCGGTCATTTACAGTGTTGTGTGTGTGTGTGTGTGTGTGTGTGTGTGTGTGTGTGTGTGTGTGTGTGTGTGTGTGTGTGTGTGTGTGTGTGTGTGTGCAGCCTCTGTGTGTGTGTGTGTGTGTGTGTGTGTGTGTGTTTGTGTGTGTCTGCAGCCTCTGCAGCCTCTGCAGCCTCTGTGTGTGTG
>CAAKHC010019579.1:0-26133 GCA_901007825.1 Macroramphosus scolopax | reverse complement strand
ACGGTTAAAATTCTAACACCTCGTGTGTGTGTGTGTGTGTGTGTGTGTGTGTGTGTGTGTGTGTGTGTGTGTGGGCTTAACAGGCCTGGGGTAATGCACATTGCTTGTTGTGAGTGTTTGGGTATGTTATCAGGTTATGTTGAGTGTGAGTGAGCGGGTGTTGAGCAGTTATGGAAGGTCAAGGGAGAGAGTGACCACAGGGCATGAAGGGAGTGAATCAAAGCGCTGTGTCCATGTTTGCGAAATATCCACCGTGCCCACGCCTCCTCATGACCAGAGAACACGGCTCGACTGAGCCGTGCTGATGTTGTCTTTAACTTTTTAGGAAGGCAAGGGTTTTTTTATTTCTTCATAATTGTGTATTTAAATGTTTGGACCTTAAGGCGAACTGTAACTAACTGTAAGATCGAGGCCCTGCAGCCAAACTAACAACTCTAGAATACTCATGAGTGCTAAATGATGCTCAATGATGTTCATACTGGCTGAGTAACATCCTGATGTTTGGATGGTGTATTGATGACCTAGTTTTCACTAGGCCTGACCCCTGCTCACATTGGTTACCATGCACTGAATGCTACAATCAGCTGAGGTGATGTCATCAGCCATTCACAAACCAAAGCATTGGACAAGTGCTAGTTATCACAATTAATTTAAAGGGGTCATGCCTGCTCGTACCGCATGTATTGTTGACAAAACGCACAAAAGAAATAAAAGCTGTCACGATGGACCGACATGTTTACGCCGACAGCAGCACAAAAAAGACAATATAGTTAATCAGACCATGTGTTTGTCGTGAGTACTAATGATTGAGGAGGAAACTGGGAGCTTCACCTGTGGCTGCGATACACGTTGAGCAGGATGATGATGAAGCCCAGGAAGTAACAGGCGAGGTAGGGGCTTCCAAACATCCTGGAGAGGCTCCGTGTACGATGCTCCCATCGTGCCACCTGAAGGATGACAGACCAGAGGACATGAGGTTACGTTTCCATCCTCAATCACATAATGTTACGACTGAATACTGATTTCTCTGACTTTACTCCTTATTTATTGGTGCAGACATTGAGCCATTTCTGGATGGATCATGCGTATCCTGCTGGGCCGGACACTAAAATCCTTCATGTATTTAGGTCACAACATCTTTTTTTCCCAAGATGCGCTTCCCCTCTTAAAAATAGAAACCATTCAAGAGTTACACAACATCCAGAGTGTTTTGTCTGTTGGTCCATATAGTGAAGCTGTCGGTCAGCAGCATTACTGACTCTTACAGTGAATAACTGTCTGTGGGTTGAGGAAGTGCGTATATGACTGTGAAGCCCAGAAAGAAAGGACAAAGGTGTTGCTGTGGCAACACATGTTTTCTATCTTCAGGAGAGGAAACATGCAGAATAAGTCTGAAAGGTATCAAGAGCAAGATTACATTGATAAACATGTTTTTTTGGCCTCTTTGACTCATGGCAATGATAAGTTTATAAATGAGGTAAATTTTCTGGGTTGTTGTGCCAATCAACCCATCAGGTTGTGTGTAATAGGATCCTGGTCGTTGGTGCTCTGCCTCCTCAGAAACGACGCCAGCAAGGAACTCAAATCATTGCAATACTGCAAATTCACGTCACTACGGGTATCAGGTTGTGTAGAAGGACGTCATGTGACAACAACAACAACACTGTACACCTACAAGCCTTTGATCGCCTTGCTGAGTCAACGCAAACCAAAAAGAGGAGTTGCTCAGGGAACTACACGGCACAAAGACCCCCCCCAGGCTATTTCACAATCATGTCTAGACCATGTACTTGAAACACGAGAGCATCATGGAGGAATCAGGTGTTGGTGTGTTGCAGCTAGATGAACTTCAGTCACAGGGAGACACATACTTTATATCAACTTCCTCTGATTCTCGTCCAAATAGCATCATGTTTTTCAAGCAGAGAATAAGGACGGAACACCAGCCAGAACAGGTGACTGAGAACTGAGGAGGTGACGCACCAACTGGAGTGTGTCAATTGGGGATACTTAAATAGACCCGTAAAGACTGCTTCCACGTAGATGACTCCCATGTTCACTTCAGCTGAAGCTGATATAAAGGCCAGGTGGGAAAGAATATATGACGTGAAGTGTTAGTAGGTGTTCTGAAAGGCCATAACGGAAGATCATTGCTTATATATGGGGAAGATATTCACAGCGTTGCATACGTTAGAACAAACCAACTACTGTGGTTGCTAACCCACTTGGAGCAGGGAGCTTGAGAGAGAAGTTATAAGTCTTGACGTTACTGTCTTTCCCCCTATATGAAGTTGGTGTAAAATGGGAGTTATGTGAAGTTTGACACAAAACATATTGGCATGTTGGATAATAAGATTATCGAAAATGAATCATTCTCTTCTAGGGCTCTGATCCATGAAATGCCAGTAAGTTGTTGAGATTCACACACGGAGTGATCGACATGCTACTGTGTATCACCTCTTGACAGGTATCCAACGATGTAGAAGCTTATAAGGAAGCTCCTGTGCTGTGTTATTCCATCTATCTGTACAAACATCTCCACCAATAAAACTTGGTGAATCAATAACGGACGTTATAGTTGTATAATCTCTTTTTAATTTAGGGCCCAGAACATGTCAGAATGCAGGTCATACAGGTAATGTCAAAGAAGGGAAGAGGTAGATTGTGTAATCATTCAACTACCCTCAACAACAGTGTGTGATCACTACTACAGAGGAGGGAGCAGAAAATGACTTGCACTATAAACTGCATGAGGCCGAAACACCCGGCCTCATCAGACAATTTGCATCCGGACGCCAGTTCAGCTCCATCAGGACCTCCATATACCTGAACATTGTTTCTTCATGCTAGTTCCCACCTTATCACGCACGCACGCACGCACGCACGCACGCACGCACGCACGCACGCACGCACGCACGCACGCACGCACGCACGCACGCACGCACGCACGCACAGATTTTATACTTTTCACTGTCACATCACATAATCTACCAAACTTCTATCACTGTACTAAAACAACATCATATGAAACCAATGAACACGTCTCTCCATCCTTTGCGAAACGTGGCAACCACGCGCCACAAGCTGCATTAGCCATTTATGGTCTATTTATTCCCAAGCACCAGTGAGACTTCAAGCTCATAGACAATCTGCCGACATGATTTACAAACTCTCAACTGGATGATGGAGTACACTAAAAATACTCTGGTGTTCAGGCAGACAGACTGCTGCTGCTCTTATCAAATCACCAATCATGGTACGGAGGCAGAGGAGGGTAGAGGGAGTGGCGCCCATTTGGCAGAACTAGCAGCTCTCCAAGACAAATTCAATCAGGGCTTAGGTAACGGGCTCCTCCTGCGTCCCCATCAGCCCACTTAAATCTGAGATGCAGGCACCGAGGTTTTGAAGCCAGGACATGAAGGAGACATCTGGGAAGGAGGGGCACCTGTCCCCAAATGAAGGAACATCTAAGTGGCAAAATGAGGAAACATAACCAGCATCACCTTCTGACTCATCCTCACCATAAAGGTACAGCTATGTAAAGCAACAGCAAAAACAGAGTAGCTGGGATTTGTGCTATTTTTATACCAGCGGGAAAGTCTCTATAGTTTTGTGTCGTGATCAACAGCTGGTGTCGGTGTTGTATTAACACAGGACAACCTTAACACACAAAAACACACACACACACACACACACACACACACATACACACACACACACACACACAGAGTATTCATGCATTAATGCGTGGAGGCGTGCTGTCCTGCCAAGCAGAAAGAACAAGAACAGAGATCACATGCACATTTGAGACATCCTGATTAACTTCTCCTAATTACAGTGCTGACTGAATAATTAAGTATTTCAGGATTTATGGACGTTCTGTGAACTGCGGTTGTGTTCAGGGAAAATTGTCTTTCAACAAAACAGGCCAGTGGATTAATTATAACCAGCAGTACGGCTACAGGGGAGCTCCGTCAGTCCGTCTGTCCGTCAGTTGTTCTGTCCACAGTGAAACATTTCAAGAGCTGTCGGGTGGATTTCCATGAAGACAGGACTGGAGACAGTGAGTGAGGGAAGAGTGCGGACGAGTAAAGCTTTTAGATGTTGTTACTTTGGACTGATAAAAACAAGCTCATAATGAACCAAAAACATTTTTACATAATTTTTTCCAAGCATGACTCATCTCAGTGAATCAACTCTGGACAGACACGCACGCACGCACGCACGCACGCACGCACGCACGCACGCACGCACGCACGCACGCACGCACGCACGCACGCACGCACGCACGCACGCACGCACGCACGCACGCACACAAAAAGTGTTTAAACTGCACATTGTCCCCATAACACCTGTAACTTTGACAATATTGCCTGTTTAATTTTTAATTCACAGTGCGCATAGTTGTAACTTGAGCAGCGACAATGTGTTCATTCATTAGGTCCACAAGCATCTGTGTGGCGTTTATGGAAAATGCTTTCGATGAATTGTTTAATTCTCACTACACAATCATCGTGTTTCCACCACCAGTGTTTTCCATCTAATGTCACAGCCCATCTAATTTCATCCGTCTGTCCGATCACTGCAACTCTTAATGCGTTTTGTCATCAATTATTTTGCTCACATTTATCACACTGAAGACAACTGCTGTTAACTGAGTACTTGTATCACTTGACACACAATACAAACCAACTGTGCAGCATAAAAATAGTCCAACGTGTGTTTGTCATGGCTATAATTGCATCATGAAAGGATGTGGACATTCAGACCGATCTGTGGCCTTCACCTGAAGACACAGACAGACACTCACCCAACACGACGTATTTATATCTCTGGAAATACACTGGCCACATCGTATTATATGCAACCCCACAACTAAAACCGTCACACAGTAAGCACACACACTTAAGCAGTAGGCAGCCACTCTAACAGTGCCCGGGGAGCAGTTGGGGGTCGGCGCCTTGCTCAGAGCACTTTGGATGTTGAGGGAGGGAACGGGGCTTTTCCTTCCTTGACACCACCCACATTTTCCAGGCTGGTCCACGTGATGGAACCAGACATGTTACATGTTCCAAGCACGCTTAATTAATAGTTTCGCCCTCGGCACATGCAACACATCACCAATTAGTTCTGTGAAAATGTTAGCTTTTGCACAATTGTGTTAAAACACAGAGACAAGCCAACCTCTGCAGAGACGTTACCACACTGACGGAGGTAAGACTGTTCATAAGTCATTGTCAGACAAATAGTTTTGACTATAAAGATTGTCAGACTTGGTGGCAGCTACGCAATGTTCAGTAGCAAGGTCATCAGTTGAGGTCTTATAAACACTCAGTAAGATAAGGCAGCTGGCCGAATGTCCCAGTGGAGGGTAGATGATTGTAAAACCGCAATTTTTGATATCAAAAATCTAATAAGAAATATAGAAATGTATAAAACAGATAACAAGGTTTATTTATTTGTTAACTCTCAGCATATCATATCAAAGACATTGATTCTTAAGTGAAAATTCATCTGCGTGAAACAACAGCAGTCTCGACGGGGTTTCCACAGCAGCCCACAGGCGTGACTCACTCATGCACACATACACCTCAGCCTACACTGCGTGGGTACGTCTGAGGTCCCGATGGTGCGACCCCGCGCCTTGCCTGGCGTCTCCGCCAACATCAGTGTGTGCATGTGACAAAGAGAGCAAGTGAAGCATCAGAACTGATGTCCCTGATCCTTTTATCATTCTATCACAGGAGGCAACAAACCCAAGAGGTGAAATATAAATAAGAAACTAAAAAGCTGTGTTTCAAACTCTATTAATTGAGATGTCATGTCTCAGTAAAATGGCCAACTCGCTAAAATCCGATAACCGTAAACATGTGTGGTGCTCAGCACCTTGTTGTGTTGCAATGAGCAGCTGGACAAAGAGAATTTCATATTAATTAAGGTTTTAAATCCATTTAAACACGTGCGCCAGACTTTGGGATCGGAGTTCTGATGTCTTCTCGACCCCAGTGGATGTGTGCGGCGTGAGACTTTGTTCCCATGGATGTAGGTCACCGGGCTGCGCAGACCTGATGACCATAACTCCATATGCACGAAGAAGATCGGATGACGTTCAATATGCTGTTTGCTCGATCGTTTTTTCGCCGCCACATACGGGCAGGTTGATGATGCGTGCACTGAACGGAACATATTTGTTCAGCTGAGCTTGACCTCTGCTCGTGATAGCTGAGTGAGCGGGGGGATCGAGTCTGGGCAGACGCTGACAAGAAGTAGGGAGGAAAGACAACCAGCGATCAGGATCATCAAGGAGGGAGGAATATATATCCTCCAGTTATTAATTGGATTCTTTTCATTTTTAGGTGTCAATTTTATTCTGTTTTGGCGTTCGCAGAGAGAAAACGGCCCAATAACGAACCTGCCAGCTCGTCATCACACCTCCATTCACACTAACTCTCCTAAATTGTTTTCTGTTCTTCCCTTTGCTGTCTGTTTGTATGCACTTCTTAAGTTTTGTCCTTTTGATTTTGTTGAAATAATTGTTGTCCTTCCTTTCCACTTAAACAAGATGCATGATGTTCCCCGGCCTCAGCTGAAGTTTGCACGTATTCTCTACTTTTCCAGCATTTACGGTTCATAAATAACCACCGAAGGTCACATCGACATCACGTTGCACTTTGTTTGCGTTTTATAATCACTTTGGTTTAGGAGATTTTCTGCAATTACCAAATGAAAAACTCATCCCCTTCCCTTGTCTCTCTGCTTCAGGTCCCGCCATCTAAAGTCTGGTGACTCATCCAGGGTATTATTGTCTTGTCCAATGCCAAGTTAAAACCCAGCTGGCTGCTGATAAGGAGCCCTGACATCACCGGTGCAACGGGGCCGCAAATCTGCCGCGTCACGTGCAGATTCATTGTTTTATTCTTTGTGAAGCAATTAAAATATGACTTTTAATTGATTTCAAACTACACTCTCTACTCTAAAACCCTCCTTCAAACTGGAGCTGTACCTCACACAGCCGTCTTCTCGAGTTAGCTCCCGTGCTTGTCTAAAGCCTGACGACACGTCCACGTGACGCGGGCGAAGATGTAATCCTCCGGCTGAGCGATGACTCAAGAAAGAGCAAATTGACCATTTCCAAGCGCCTGCGAGTGTCAGCATGACATCGATGTTTCAGTCGCAGACAATCTAATCTAATTGACGAGAGATCTTATTCGACACTGAAATGTTTTAATAATTCACAGCGGCGTGGATCGTGGCGAGCAGTCGCTATCCCGCGAAAGAACAAATGAAGGGACGAACTGAAAGAGGCAACTGGAATAGTGGGAATATCAGCTCTGCAAAGATCTGTGACTGTTTCCTCTCCAGCAGAGCAACGGCACATAATCACTATTCTTTTATTCTCCTGCCTGAGTGCTTTATTTTACTCTCCATTAGAGGAGTTCAGGTCAGGATGCGAGCAAGTGTGTATAAAGACAGAGGTTCGTCCATGATAAGTAATTATAGCCTATAACTCTTTCTTTCCTTTGTTATATGTTTCTCAGAAAAATATGTAGTCTGCTAAGAAGCTTTTCAGTTGGATACAAAGGATTGTAATACTTGACGGAAGGTTAAAGGGAGGAACATCTGGGTTTTTTTGTAAACAGACAAGATTATGTTAAGACCCATTTTTACACTTTACCACCAACACACACTGTGTACATCCTTGAGTGCATTTCTGGGTTGAGAAAATTCTGTCATTTCACAGTTGGATACGATTATGAGAGACGGAAATCTGAAGGTCTGACACGGATGCCGTCCATGACACATTTTGTACTTTGGATTACTGCGACCTGAGGGCATCATCACGGCTCCACGGCCCCACGACTGGAACTCAACAACAACACCGTGCACACTGAAGGTAACGGAAAAGTTCTAGAAGACTGTCTGATGAAACGGTTCCTCGTCTCCGATGTGGAACAGATTATAAGATAAAAGCCTCTGGGCTCATATAAACGGTCACATTGGGGAGATTTATTATTGGACTTGTGAGGACATTGTGAGAACACCAATAAAACTTTGTTATTAATTAATGGTATTCACTCTTTTACTAGATCATATCTGAGCCGCACTGTAAACTATATAAAAAAGCAAACATACAGGCCTTTCAAGTCATGAGAAATATGTGCACAGCTCTCCATTTGATGACTATAAAAAGACACACTAAAGCAGTGTACTGCTGGTGTACTGAGCGTACTAACTGGTCCAGTCTCAGGACCCACAACTCCCCTCAGTCAGTGGGTCGCGACATAATAAAGATAAAAGGTGCAACTTAAAGAGGTTTAACTGGTGCGTTACCTTTAGGTTGAGGCATGAGGAGTACCTCATATACCATAAAACTTTTGGATCTGCAAAAAAACCTTGGATTTTTAATCACTAATTCTTCCAGTAAAACATATTTTTGATTCCAGTGTCTCAAATTCACCTTTTCATTTTAAACATATTCAGTTTGACTGCACAATAAGAATAAAGAAGTAACACATACATGCTTAAAGAAGAAGATGAAGGCCCAGTCATACGGTGAAAAAGAAAATATTACAATTGTGTGAGTTATAGAGGCTCCCTCTTCAGAAGCGTTGATGGTGAGGAAGACAAACTGGAGGACAAAACAGCAGGTGTCAAGTACAGAAAAAATGGTCTAGGCGTGACGTGAAAAACAAAGGAAATGAAGGCCAGGGGAAATTTGTACGAGCGCATATCATCTTTTATTCAACATGGGTAATGTGTTCCATGTGAAGGAGCACTCAGTCCTGCTGCACGTTGACGCCTATTCTGTCCAGATCCTGCACATGTCGCTGGGATGACCATTGTATTTCTGCACATGCGAGTGAAGTGTATTGCAGGAAAGCGGTAGTCACATAAGAATTAAATGCTGTGCCGTGATGTGTTGTATAAAACTCTTTGGTAAGAAGAAAGGAGGATTTGATGACGTCTTTTGTCTGGATGTTGGACCTCTTTTCCAATCACAAGCAAAATTGTCACAAAATTGGTCCTCTGTCAGCTTTATTTTAGCCGATCTCAGTATTTTAAAAACACACGTGAATCGTTCCTACTAGTTGACTTTAAATATTGCCATGACAACGGTCTAATATGGACAGATACGTTATAGAATACAGTACAATAATGTCATATAAACTACTCCATAATGAGCATTTTAATGGTGCTTTTTAGATTAAAACATGCAAAAAATGTGACATCTATTGAGGTAAGCATGCTGACCCGACAGACTCATCACATTCCTGCTGGACAATCTCGTAATGTTTCACCCCTGTAGCCATTCAGTAAAGCAGAGTCATGATGCCACATGTGACGATTATAAAATACTTTTGGCAGCGCTGAATTACCACTTTAACCCGTTTATAACCCAGTAAGAGAATATTCACACCCTACATCTAAAGCAAGGGAACATTCTGGAGAGGATAAAGCTCAGTTTATTTCAGACTGCCTGCACGACACTTCATCGAGGAAACACCTGATGACACACCAGCAATCCCCACGCAGGTGTAGGTATCATCAACAGGTGCACCTGCTTGGAGAACCAGACTAATGAGATGACTGTACTCTGCAGGCTGACAGATATTCTAGAGGCTTTGTGAAACTCATCTCCCGATGTGTCAGTGCACAGGTAACCTTTACACACACACACACACACACACACACAGTTCAAATTGGTCAAGTGCTTCTAAGGTAATAAGACTGCAGACATGCCAACCCTTCCACCAGCATGAGAATACCAGGCCCATAATTGGTGCAAACTCCAGCTGAGTGTTGCTGGTCCCTAATTGGAGAACTAGCCCAGTTCCACAATCCGGTCAGTGTGTCACAGCCTCAATGTCGCACATTATGACCTGGAAATCTCCTGCTTCCGTAACTGCAGATGTGACCACATTTTATTGGCCAAGGAAAGGAAAAATCTTTAAACATCAAATCACAAATGGATTTTTGTCCTCAACTCAAATGAATGACGACTTTTACTCCAATGCACTTTCTGAGAGTTTGTCCGCTGGCTTGAATACATTCAGAGAGTTTTTTTATGACTGTGTGTCTGTGGGTGACAAGAGTTTCATTCATGATGGGCGCACGTGTCAAAAGATGAATGGTGACGATTTGTGGCTAGGACATTCTGACCTGTCCCAACCCTCACACTCACATACACACCACACATTGAAGGAGGCGACCTCGCTGCGTCTATGTTCCTGTACTAACACTGTGTCCAGCAGTAATGCAAAGTATACCCCCATTCAAAATAATAACAATGCACGTGCATTTACACCAGGAAAGTGAGACACTTCAAACTCTGAAATTGCTGTTCAAGCCACAATGAGTCCCATTAGCCGCCATCGGAAGCTGTAAATCAATAATTGAAAAAAGACTCCACTAGGACGGGACGCTCCTGTTGGACGACTCACAAGTGAAAGATTAATATAAGACAGATCATTATTCAGGCAGCAGGGGCGGAGATATCCTGCCATTTAGTAACTAGGGTGAGTCAAGCATTTCCACAGGGTCGTTTTTAATGTGACACAATGAAAAGAACGGAAGGACTCACTTCTGATCTTTAGAGCGTCATTTCGCAGCAGTGATTCCCAGGCTTATTGGCTTCAATTCAATATGTTCGTAATCAAACCTTCACCTCTGCTCTCTCTGGGATCTCTCTGGGAATTAACATCAATAAAAGGCAGCTTTGTGATAAGAACATTAAAACTATCCTGGAACACAATGAATCGCTAAATGATCTCATCACAATGCTGCGTCTATAAAGCAGGTGCACATGTTGTACTAGAAGGTAATTACTGGGGTCACAGTACTTGGCCATACCATGTTGCAAAAGCATCTTTAGTGCAGACGCTGTTGGTCACAGTGTCCCCAGTGTTTGGTCATATCAGGCATCTCCTCTTACAAGTACACAACCTACAGGGCAACATGAACCACACACGAGGTCAGGCAGCGCCTGATCAATAATGCAGAAACACACCACCTTGCTACAGTCAAAGCAGCCTTAGAGACGTTTGAATGTGCTCATATATAAACTTTCACATGAATTTACAGTCCTCGTGAGACACAAGAAGGACGAACATCTTAGTATCATAACTCTGAAATTAGCAGATGCAGAAGACAGCTGGATTCGAACCAAACACACAACTATATCTAAACTACTGGGAAAACAGGGTCAATCTTTACCTAAGATAACTGGAAGTTGTAATGTTTGGTTAATGACTGAAAAGGCTCTCATCCATTCAGCTTCTCATGTTTTAGAAAGCTTCATCTCCACGGCCTGGTGTCGAGCTTCCAGTTATAATTATTATACGAATAAAATGATTTGTTGGTAGGATACTGGTCTCATTCTGGTTGTAGCCAAACATATATGATAACCAGTGTGAAGCAAGTTGACCCTCGGCTTCAAGTTGGAACAGACTTCTTGTGCCTTAAGGGCAAAGATGCTTAATCTTCAGCACTATCAGCCAGATGATAGAGCAGCACATGGGTCACATGAAACAAAACAACAGCTCGATGAGACATTCCAACTAAATAAATGAACACATGCTTGGACCACATGTGTAAAATGGGTACAAAGGAACAATATATCTCCCTTATGAGAAATATCTCCTCCACCATTGACCTACGTATTACATCTGACAGACTTGTGATCAATAGTATGCAATAAACTAAATCAATGGGATGTAGAGCAAGTTTGTTTTGTAATGCAAACACACCTAATTCTGTCACCTTTCAAGACATAGAAGTCAAATCAAATCAAATGAAGCACAGCCAAAAGGAAGAGCTTGTTTGTTACCGGCCTCCCTCAGTAATCTCTATCAGTCTTAATGCTGTTTGCCGAGCTAACACCTTTTACAACGTCTCACAGCTTATCTTCCGGCACAATGCACAAAAAGGGCAATTTGGGAGCATGTGGGGGGCCAAGAGGACCTCAGCATCACTCCCCTTTCATGCAAATAATTGCCTGCTCTTCTGTAAAGAGGGAAGCTGCTGTATCACAGACACGTGTCCTGCTGGAAGCCGCAGGTGTGAAGGTGCACTGAGTCAATGGTCCAATGAGTCACCGTTAATGGTTAGTTAGAAAATTGGGTCTCCGTTGAAATACATTAAACTTATATTCAAACTGTCAACGGTTAAATTATTGACCAGAAACTCTACAAAAGTCATTATAAAATGTTGTCACGCCGACCTGGTAAACATTAACACTTTGTAGCACAGCAATCAAATAGAGAGCAGTGCTGCTATTACGAGTACTTAGCATTAATTACAGATTCATCTCAGTAAACTCCATCACTGGTGGAAGAGGTGATGGAATATAAAGCAATTTACTTCCTTGTCTATATAAAAAGGACATTTAAGTATTAAATTATACGCAACTTGATTCCAGCAGTAATTGTCTTGTTCTAAGGTGTATCCAATGTGAAGGTCCATTTATCAGATAGTCACTGTGTGTTTTTAATTGCATTACATTGACTGACGCATCATCATTCGCTTCTTTACACCCCGTGCAGAGATGCCTCAGACAAGCCCTCCGGCGTCTGACACCAACAAATATTTTACTCTCAACGCAACCATGAAATTAACTCCAATGTATTCATGTCATTCACGCCAATATGAGATGCTCGGAGCAAATGTTCCAAAATACTCCAAGTGTTAGACTTTCTTGCTACATTCATTGTAGTATTCATGCTACCAAGCACCTTGTTGAAACAACCAAAATCCAATCAGCTGAATTAGTGGTGAATAAAAACGATCAGATGTCTGTGCAATGTCTCATGATTCCGTTTTTCTTCAACTCTCAACGTACAAAGAGTGAGTTTGACCAGACAGGCGTCTCATTATACAAAATCAAGCCAGGAAATGCAAACATTTTTTAAAGAAGCACTTACCACATTCCAGAAGAGAGGGTTGAATATGATTGCAATCACAGCAACACGGAAGCTGGATTCATGAAGGTCAATGTGTCTTAAGAGTTCTTCAATCACCGTCAAGTCCATCTAAAAGAAACAGGAGAGAAACATGATAAAAATTGCTTTCCTTCTCTGTTTGTCTCCCATGTCACTCTAACCTTTTTGCCATTTTCTGAGTCATCCAGCCTAATGAATCCTGACCTTGGGTCCATCTGCTTGCTCTACTAGTAACAGTAAGTGCAATCGGATCATCCATGGACCAGCAGACTCAGCGACCCTTGATGAAGCACTAACGGAGCAGAAATATTATGTAATGTCTCAACACAATATTAAAGACATTACACAAAATGTAATTATAATGTCTTTGCTTAGAATACATTAATTGTGTTTGTGTTAAATAGGTTTGACACTTTACTTTAATTTCTAAGCATTTAGAAACTCCATATGAACAGCAACTAAATACTTCGCACACTGTAATTTCGTTGTTGACATGCTTAAATGTTTATTAAACAAAGGCTCCCCCCTGAGGCTCGCAAAAGTGGATGAGGGTGCGTAAACAAAGAGATATCAACTCTCACGCATTGAGCCTGAGACTTACACAAATGATCCTCGTCCTGTTTAAAAGAATGTAGTCGTATTCATATATCCATATTATTTTTTCTCGGAAAGTTGGAATAACTTGCACATTTGTGGGAGAAGGACGGTCAACTGTGATGATACACCAGCAATACAGCTGCTGTGAACGCGTTTTGCGTTCGCCGGTGGTGATGTAACGGATCGTTCAGTTCTACCTGCTCCTGACCCCGAGGGCCACCAGTGCAGCAGGCTAGAGGAAGGAAATATTATACTGGCACCCTCCTGGGGCGCACCTGTAAGTGGATGAGGGTGTGTAAACAGATGATAAATAACATTGTAGCAGAGCTGTCAACTCTCATGCATTGAGTGTAAAGATCTTCTTCACACGCTCTCATGCCAGAACTCCTATTTCTCACACAAGGAAAAAAACACATTTCAGCTGTCACGCTATTTCCCTCCGGAACCTTGGATTCACCTGTCCACTTGCAGGGGAAGGAGAAAAAGAAAGCACACTTATAAATCTCAAACTAACAAAGATAAATAAATGTATTCAGTTTTTTTGCTGGAACCTGTAGTGTAGGTAATTTGATCTTAGGAAATGACTCAATACTAGTTAGTGTTTGTCGAGAACAGCCTATAAAACATTTAATTGTTGACATCAACTATTTTTTTAAACATATATTTTCTATCTATTTAGAACATATGATGGGATTTCTTTGCAGATCTGAGTAATTAACACAACTTTAGTCAGCTTCAAGTAGGCAAATGAGTTGTTATGATGTGTCTTGCCTCAGGGCAGAGTCAAGTGTGGTTTCGCTGTGTATTAAAGTTATTAAATTATCAGTGTCAATTAAAAAGGTTAGACAATTACTAAGCATCCCTTTGTACAAGTAGTTTTAATTGTATTCGAATTGTTAAGTTATTTCAAGGGTTTTTTTTGTTGAAGATACATTTTATTGTTTGATGTAAACATTTGTATAAACTCATGCTTTAATTCTGAAAGCGCCTCAGCAACGGCGTGTTTCCGGTTGTAAGAACAGCTACGAGCCGACGTCCGAAACGGTGACTTGAGTTGTTTCTCTGCGCACTTGTAATCGCACGTCAGAGAGAGAAATGCACAACAGTTTGTTTCGTTTTACCTTAGAGTAATCCACGTTGTTGAGCCCTCCACAACAGTCCAGCGGAACAGGATTATTATTTTCAACGGGGTTATTGTTCCGCGGGGCGGCGGCGGTGTCGCTGCTCATACAGACCGAGTACAAACTGGTACAATACCAGTATCTATCTGTGTGTAGAAGATAACAAGCATTGCACAATATCAGGTGCAAGGTGCTATTCTTTAAAAACAACACGCGTGTTGTTGCTTTGGGGCAGTACACGTCCGGAAAACCTCTAAATCCGCGCAACGCTTTCTGGGAAATGAAGTTTATAGCTCATTTGTATATGTAGCGCCAAAGTCTTTATCTTACATAGATAGTTTATCTTGTCGTTTTCAAATGGACTCTAGTCTTTAGACCTGCTGCTCTGCTGGACACAATAACAACACAATAAAGACTGATGTTTCTTTTGTTTAACTATTAAAAGGCCAGAATCTTTAAATTTTTAAAGTGATACCAGTTTGATTTATCTGAATGGATTTTTATTATTTGGTATGATTGACACTGATCTCCTCCCTTAAAATGATTCTGAGTCTTGTCCACCTCATTTTCCAACTGTCTTGATGATTTCCGCCAGTAGGTGTTACTAAAGAGCAAAAGACAATTAAGCAATTATGTTGTTCCATAATAAGTTTTTTTTTTTTTAACCTGCCACAATCAATTATCCATAAGAAGATTGTTGAAATATAAATAAGAGAAAGCAGTGAGGTTGAATTAAGTTTTGAAACCCCATGTGTTTCATTTTTTGCTCTCTTCTTATCCTTGGCCGTGAACTTTTCTGTCCTATTTTACCTTGTACCGTGTAAGAACATGCTCACATGTCTGCATGGCGACATCTCTGGATGTTCCGTTTTTTCTCTGCACTAGTTTGTTATGTACCCCTTGTATTTTTGTTATTAGCAGTGTATATTTCTTCCAGCTTGTAAGCCCAGTTATTACAATGCAACAACAACTTCACACAGTCTATTCAAGACTACTGTCAGAGAAGTGTTCCTCTTTTGGGGAGCAGTTTATACATCCTCAGACCAAATTAAAAAGAATTGCATAACTACATAATAAGCAATGTCCATAATGAAATGTCGGCACTGTCAACAACCAACACTTATTCCAAAGTTACAAAGTTTAACCAAAGTTAAATTCAGAATGAGGAATTTGTGAGGATTTAACTTATCTCTTTACCTATGAAGCTTCTGGTTTAAATGCTTGTGTGTGTGGCCGAGCCTTTTACTGTTTTCATCTCTTTTTCCCCTCAATCCATGTGTTATTTTCTACTTGAATTATTTCTCTGGTCGTTTTTTTCACTCCTTTTCCCCATACAGTCCTCCCCTCTCATCTTCTTCCTCTGCCCCCCCGCTGTGTGTTTGGAGTCGACAGTTAAGAAGAGGACACCCCATGCTGGGGAAGAAATAGATGAAGCGCGTAGCTCCCTGACCTGGCATGCTGTCCGTTCATCAGCCTGCAAGGTGTAACTTTGTCATGTAATATAAAGCATGACATCCAGCCAGCAGGTGAAGATTATGATTTAATTGAGACTATATCCACTGTCTTCCCCTTCTCCTCAGTTTTCTACACCCCTTTCTCAGGGTTTGTTGTTGTCTGAGATATGACCTCATTCAACATTTGTTTCTGTTCAGTTCTTGCTCATGGGCCCCTGACTTCACTGCCCACATGTTCCCAGCTTCTCCATAGATTCAGACTGGTTGGTCAAAATCCCCTTCTGCTACCAACAGATGCTAAATACCTAAAATACCATGAATCCAAACAGAAAGGTTAAAGTAAAAGGGTTGACAAGGAACCTCTAAATTCCCAGTAATGTCAGAAATTCCTGAGTTATTCAGATTCTCAAGGGCATCATGGGGGGGTGTTGATCATCTGACAAGGACAAAGGCTGTTCTCTGTGATCAAGCTCCTCACATTGAGACAAGCTGTCCTAAAAGGCTCTTTAGACTGTTCATAATTATCCTTAAGAATGTCCTTGAAGAAACTCTGGTCTAGCATGAAGGTTACAACAAACAGGTATTGCCACCGACAGAAATAGGAAACTTTGGGGATAAAAGTGCATTGAACACTCGTACCTTTAAAGCTGATGTACATTTTTGATCCTGTGTATGGTAACGACGTGCATGTTGATTTTCAGATCATGTTTCAGATCATTGCTCTCAGCTTCAACCAGAGCAGGCTTCTGTTTTTTAAGCAGAGGAGCTCTAAAAATGATTGTTTTTTTGCTGCCATCGCAGCATCTTAAAATAAAGTCAACAATAATAATAATTGTTGAACAAAGTGGAGGATTTAGCAGCTAAACAGTCATGTTTTCCCCTCTGGAGCTGGAGGAGGCCAAAACACAGCTCAAGGGAGAAAATATGAATAACATTGCCACGTGGCCTGAAACCACAATGTTGTTATTCCCCATCTCCTGGATGTGTCATTGAGCAACTGTTTGCAAACACGTTTTCCTATCAAATCAAACATAATGAAATAATGCGTCGCCTGCTTTAGAGGTTGTCCCTGCTGCCCACAAACGTCCAAAAGTATTGTTATAAATATATATGGCAGTAATCAGGAAGTCCTTCTTGTTTACGCAGCGGCAGAGGCTGCCTGTGTCATTGATCATAAATGAGCACATGGTAAGACAAACGATAGGATGCAACTTTGTTTATATTGGATCTCTTACCTCTTCCGAGCATTAAATTGATTACAAAGAGAATGATCTGTACACAAAGAGGCTGATTTCACTTTATATCCGTTTTATCATCATCAATCATCCCCACTCTGTAAACTAACGCTCGCTGACTAATACATTTATATTTCTTTAATATATTCTCTTAAAGATTTACATTACATCATGTACATATACTGTATGCTGCAATCCCTAAACTGCTTGTCTAATCTACAAAGCAGATGAAAGGCTGTGCATTTAACAGTGTTTAATACACTGTAATCTAAGATGAGTTTATCCTCTACGTGTACAAAGGGGACATTTTTGGCCTGAATATGATGGCAGGCAGTTGATCCGGACTATGTTGTGCATCGAAATACAGATTAAGACATATATTAATGCTCTCAGGAGGTTATAGTCTTATTAACTTTTACGCAAAATAACTTTCCCAATCCTTAACCCTTAAAGTGCTTTTGTTGCCTGAATTTAAGGTAATCTAGGCGTGATGTAATCTTCAGTACAAAGATATACTCCGATCACTCCCAAAATCATTGCGACTGTATATAATGCAGGATGTGTTTACACGTCATGTTAGTATTTGATCCATCATCAATCTAACTTAACATCATCCGTTATGTAACAAGTGGCGGGGCAATAAACTTTGAGGGACGGTCAAGATGAGGATGCTCTCTTAAACTCTTCACTCGCCTCGACAGTTTTATATAGCTCGTATAGCAAAACCATATATCAGCTCCGTTTGGAAGGTTTTGTGGTACCGTTTGTTTTGTACGTAAAGATCAGTTTGAATTGTCTGAACGTTACTTCTGCATCCTCTCATGAGGGCACACTGGATGCTACACTGACATCACCTCATTAGGTACCAAGGAGATGAGAGGGAGGCACACTAACTTCATTAGATATCAATGCGACACAAACATCTCTGATGTAACATCAAAATAAGTATTTCCTCACAATCTGTTGATAAATGTGGTGAATATAAACGGATGCAATTTGCTTGTATGACTTGCTCTCCCAGGGACACACATAATCGTGTTTATTAAGAAGTGTCAGTTACACAGAATCCTTTCAGTGGTCATGACACGCAAACACGCCCATTTCCACATACAGTTAAACAGTCACGCAGTCGGCTGTTTACCGTTCCGTGGAAGAGGAAGACCATTCGTGTTGTCTGTCACACAGTGACTCACACGTTCGCACACACGGACGATCATCCCGGAGAAACACGTGTGTGTGTTCAGGCCTGCATACTGTCCAAGTCCTCACTTGCACTGCTACCTCCAGTCAACCTGCTGCCAGGTAACACTGGCTTAACTTACAGTTAGTTCAAAGTATACTATTATCATAGTAGTGCTCATAATCGATGATTAAATGAACGGATAATACTCATAATTGTGATCATTTTGATCAATCACCCAGTGTGTCACATACTCGTTAGCGTCGTTAGGCTGTCAGCGAGGAGCAATATAACAGGATTCTACTCCCAGGTTCCAGATGTTTTCTGATTCTGTACCGAGCAGATCAAATTACATTGTTGTATTATTAGGAAATAATACTAATAGTTGCTGTGAGGCCATGGAGGTGTTATAAATGAGGAAGGAGTAGATGAAAATACAGCCCAGCATTCCTTATAAACTCACGCTGCCGGAACACCACAACAACATGTGTATAACACGAGCACGTGGACGTGCAAACACTCTCAAAACAGCAGCACGGCGACACATCATCTCTCAAAGCTTCCCCTCTTGTTTCCAGCCTGATGCTCTCAACAGGACCAGACCCAGACGGATGCAGAGAGAAAATCAACCGGCTCTATGTTCCCTGAACCACAGTTCCCGCTGTTTCAGAGAAAAACTCAATCATCCAGTGACTGATGACAAGTACGCCTGACATTGTTCAAGGCTTATGTATACGAGAGAGGATAGAGGGAATAGTAATTGGTCAGAGGTCCATTTGCCCATACAGTGCACATGAGGACACCCATTCTCAGTATGCAGCTCATCGCCCTGATTCAATGTCATGCTGTGCTGATTATGCAGAATTGCTGGGAGACATGTGGATGGACTGCAATAATCCATCTACTGGCATTATTCTAAATTAGAGGATATTTCCACCATATGTTCCCTGAGGTGTTTATAGAATATAACACTCATAACTGTGTTTACATGCTACACATTAGAGTCCGAAGATGCAAACACACATCTTACGTCAGATATTCATGATGTCCCTTTCCCTCGGACCACGTAGCTCGGGGACTGTCAGCCTCACTTCTTTTTTTTTATTGTTGACAAAAGAGTGTGAGTGTTTGTGTCATAAGATGCTGCGAAAACTCCGGTGTAAGCGTCTATCCCCTCATTGTTGTGGTTTACATGCATGAAACTTTTACTTCTTCGAGCATCCTCATCCTCGTTTAATTCTTCCTTCCAACCAGCACAAAACATATAGACGAGGTTAGTGACTATCTGGTGAACAAAGGGGAGCTACGCTTTAGTAGCTAAAGGGATAGACGTTCTCCTCAGGAGCTGATGTAATCCTCCACAGAGCTAAAAGGAGAGTAGATGTTATTAATTCACCGGGTTTCCAGAATAACAAAGTTATAATGTCAATGTTGTGTCCACTGCTTCTCGACATTTGCTCAATATCTTATTAAATATAGTTATAAATAAGCAATTCAAAGCTTCTATTTCCAGCACACCAAAGTATAATTATTCTTTGATTTTAAACCATTTGCCAATAAATATTCTGTTTTAAATTCAAACGTGTCACTTATTGTTTCCAGTGGTGAGTGCTGCAATCATTGTCATTTCCCCTCTTGTCTTTCTTGTTACTCATCCTATTAAACTTTCCTTCATTGCTTTGCAATTTATTGCCTGACCACGCACTGTGTACTGAAGTCTTCAAAGTGCCGCCTCTCTCCCGGTTTATCTTTAATCCACCTGTCATGATTTCCCCTGGGCGACCCCAGGATTGGAACAGTTGATCTTGTGCACAGCACACAACACTAAGCCTCCTCCGCGGATTTACTCGTACGAATCAATGCAAACATGAAATGTCTGCAAAACAACAAGTGAGAAACCATGTAGGTGAATTAGACAGGAGAGGTGGACGGGTTCATCTTGGGTCACAGGTTGGATTAGGTTCTCTCTTTACCCACTTGTTTGCTCAGTGTTTTAGTGCTTTTGCGTGAAGGACTTAATGCACCGTGTCCTCACCTGCACTCTCACCTGCTTGTCTTTGTCCATCGTAAATCACAGAGGGTTTATTGTACAGCAGACAGTCATGTAGTTCATGAATAGACCCGCAAAGGAAGGACACTATGTAGCATCTACAATAATACCAGCAGCAGACGGAGTTATATTTAGAGGGTATTCATTCCAGAAGTCCTAGCCCTAACCCTGAACAAAAGATGAACATAAAGTCCCATGTTCCACACATTGAATGATAACTGGAAATATAAATGTGTTTTTGAATCGTTCCAAGTCAAGTGGATGGCGCCAGCGTTCTCACTGCCGCTGTTAACAACAGCGGTATTGTTAGGACCACTTTTATTTGATGAATGATACAAACACTGACAGACAATCTCGATATATAAATGCACGGGACGTCATGTTCACCTGTGCTGAACAGCAGCAGTGAGGCGAAGAGAAAGAAGTACACGAAATACACAGATGGAATATGTTTAAAGAGCATTTTCCAAGCCTATTTCCCATGTGGGACAAAACTATCTTTGTATTCCTGAGGGCGATGGTGCATTCATTTTTAATAACCATCTCAGGGCTTCAACACAGCTGCAGCTTTGTCTAAAAGTTTGGGTGTCCCTCCCACTGGTATGAAACAAAGATTAGCATGAGCCAGAGGGTGAAATTCTGAATATACCAGTTGATGTACGTTCCAACACCTACGGTCAGGAGAGTTATACTGTGGCTGTTCTGGGCTGCTGCTGCCTCGGTGTTACTACAGTATCGAACGCCCCGGGGCCCATTTATCCTCCCATAGAATGATGGCAGTTCCTCTAAGCTTCAGGTAGCCTTTCATGAAGTTTCAGCTCATTGTTCTGATGTTAACAGCCAAGAACTGTATTGTTTCAGGACTTGTTTACTTCTCTCCTCCAACCGGTTCCAAGCAGCAGCTGTGAATAAAGTCGAAAACAAGAACTGCCCCAAACCAGACAGTTAAAACATCCCTCAGGACAGTGGAGGCTATAAAGGGGCCAACAGGAGAGTTAATATGGGACTTGTGTTCAACAGGGAGATAGAAGCATATTGTGCATTGACAGCTCCCTCAACAGCTGTAATCAACAATAAAATGAATGTTAAAATAACACGATGCATCAACTGTGGTTCTCTTATAAAGCAATCAGGTTATTGCTGCAGAGCATCTACCCCTTTAATGATCCGTCCATGCATCCATCACCAACCAGTTCCACCATCCGTCCTTCAATCAGCCACCAGTTATGAGAACTGATAAGAGATGAGCGGTCTTGTTTATTATCTCTTTCCAAGTGACATTATGAGCTTCGGCTATGTGAGCGTCTCTCAGCCTGCAGGTTCATGGCGTGAGGCGACTGCAATAGATCTCAATAGTCACAAATCAGACGACACAGTGCAGGAAGCTGACAAGCAAAGACAATGAATCAAATGAAGCAATGCAGATGATGCTCTTGTTTATGTTTTGCACAGCTACGATTATCGTCAGCTGAACTAAATCATCATGTCTAAAGTCACCGCAGTACATGTTGTCCACTCGTTCGTCAGAGGCGTTACGCAAATAATCTGCATCAATTAATTTATGCAAAGGACACATTGATCCCAACATGCAGGACACTGTAACTTACAGGAATATCTGCAGCGGTAGTGTTTGCCATCAAGATAGCGCCGGAGTTTCTTGTAATCGAGGAAGAAGGACGTCATTAGGTTCCGCAAATACAGCTTATGATGTGCAGTCGAGGATGTTTTGGTACATGATGCTTGTAAACAAACAGAGGGAGCCGCCGGCTGCAGCGATGTGATGAAGACTAAAGTCACCTTTGAGGTAAAACATACGTTTCATGCCCTAGTATAACTATTATACAACTTAGACCTTTACTAATCACCATACTTCCTTCTTTATTCCCTGTTTAATATCACCTGTCTCCCCCTCTGCTTCACTCCAACCCCTCCCCCTCCTTTCATCCTCACTACCCCCCACTCCTCTTCCCATCCCTTATCATTACATCGCAAATGAGGCGAGATGAGACGGAACTCTGTATGTAAACACGGCGTCGCCTATCGCTGGGAATCGATTCCGCTGATGGCGGCCGCGTGACTGCAGCGACAGCTTGATGGGAAACGCAGGACCTCTGCACATGACCAGACTCGTGCGATCTTTACCTGCTGCAGACGTCACTCAAAGCCCCGTACTGACATTATCATCACTATCGAAAACGGGCAGGAATCCAATGTTCTTCTTAATATTTAATACAGATTGATTCTCATACAATGTGGCTATAAATAGATATTGGAAGGCATTTATTATTACTGCAGCCAATGTTATAGAAGAGGCAAGTCTTTGCATTAAAGGTTGCTTCACTCACACAGTGTTTTTAACTGAATATAAGAGAATAAGAAGCTTTTATTTCTTAATGTCCTCCTACATTGTCACAGAAAACATGCGTCACCTCTTCGTGGGACTCTCTTTTTTTCTAGTTTGATCACAGTAATCATACGAGTCTGTCAAAGAGAGGCTGTAGCCGTGGGGGGGCTGGGGGGGGGATTGCAAAGCGGCCTTTAATTTTGGCTGCCAGAATGAGTCACGCTGTGCAAAAAGCAGCGGCATTAAATCAGTATGGAGGCCTCGCTTCATCATCATGTTTGATTCCTCTCTCTCTCTCCCCCTCCCTCTCTCGCTCTCTTGTTTAAAAGCAAACAAAAACATTCACTCAGTCACTCAGTAACTCTCTCGTCTACTTAGTAACTGCACTCTGTAACTTTTCACTGTCTCAAGCGGTGAATTAAAATCGAAACCGGTAAAAATGTGTGTTGCTGATACAAATGGATGACAAGAGTTTCCTCCCTAAGGAGGCTGATCACAGCCAGCGGAACAGGGTGAGGAGCTCAGACAACAGAGCTTGAACTTCTTGGTGCTGCACTGACTCACCCTCCAGTCTTTGGAGGGTGAGTTCAGTGGAACTAGTGGATATGAGTGAGTGATAAGGATCAGGCAGGAGCTGACATTCTCCTCTCGCTTTCCTGTCAATATAAGATGCACTCAGCTTTCGATGTGATGGTTGCAGGAGGAGGCGGGCGATTGAGTCACATTTCCGACCCCGCTTCTAAAGCTCGTCATACCGACGGCATGCACGTCAGTATCAGACGCAGCGGGCCATTATCGCATATTTCTGACAGCATCTCATCAAGAGACTCCTCGGAGCGACTATCATGTCCTGAGATATGCCAAATCACACAGGAAACTACATACTGTAACGTGTTCTTCTCCCAGCTTGACGTATTCCTGCTGCATGTGGAGAACACCAAAGTTGTCTTAACTTTAATTCACCCACTCCCTCCTGCAGTCACCTCCTTCTCCAACAAGTGATCTTAAGCTTCCGTGCGTCTGTGTTTCTTCCATTGCTCCTGATTAGACGCACAACTGAAGTAGTGCTCCGGCAGAGCTCCCACTAGGTAATCACGTCCGACGGTCATAACTTGACATCCATGAAGAGATAAGAGGTGATAAAACAAGTGAAGAAGAGGATGAAATATGCTTTATCACCCGTCATGTTTTGATTACTTGAAGGATTTCTGAATCACAAGGTTGAGAAAAGCGTGGTTGTACGTCTTTGAAGAGGTTGATGATAATCACTGTTTGAGAGGCTGTTGCATAACAAGGAGGGAATTCAATTGGCGCTGTGGATGCCCACATCTTCCAGGTGCACGACCTGCTTCCGACGCTTAATGATGTAGAAACATTGTTTGGAAAGTCGGAAAGTGCACCCAGAAGGCCTTCAGACTTTTTAAATTGGATGAAATGAATTTGGATAGAACCGGTAAATAACATAATAAGATTCACTCGCTTAGCAAGAAACAAATCACGGCAAGTCCATTTGTTTTGGTGTTGAAGCTGTGTTAGATTTACAATTAATTTAGCTTCTCCGTTTCCATTATTGTCATTACTGATGCAAGCATTTGCAAAAACAACAAACTGTGAAGTCATCTCTCATTTCCTTTGCGACCACAAAGTCACTTTCCCACGCAGCCCTAAAGGCTCGGGGATATTGTTCCTGCTGACGGGACGTCTTTTAGGTTCTACAAGTCAGTGCTGTGGTTCATCCTACCTGATGTGTTCGAGTGCTCATGCATGCCTGACGATCTTTAAGCCTTGCTTGCTTGATCAGCGCTGTTAATTACTGTCCCTTGCAATAATGTCTGAGCCAGCATCTCAGCATCGGTCCTGCTGTGAAGTCTGAGGACAGAAGAAACAACAAGGGAATTAAACTGTTTTCCACCTGCAGGAGAGAAAAAAAATACAATCAATACTGTTTTCCTGGCAGAGACGTCCAACTGTTTGTCACCATTTCAGTAGCACGAGGGAGGCGTTTCGTAAACGACGTGAGGATCTTTTACAGATTTCATGATCAAAGATAAACAACCTTACAAAAGGAGGAATACAGTTCAGTTCAGTGGAAGAAATATCCCTCCGTTTTGTCTCCTGTGCTTCACCTAGTTCAACTCATTAGTTCCTCTTTGTAAAACCACAAAGTCGCCGCAGTCACAACACCGTCTATTTGCCTTATTGTTGCTGCAGACTTGCTTGAGTGCCTTTGAGAATTATGTCAAATTGTCCTGCTCATCATTTCTATGAGCAATTCTTAAAAACGCCTACAGCGGTTTTAAATTTCAGTCGCTCATCGCGCCTCGTTCACAATGACACAATATCTAAGCATCACTTTTCCAATTTCTTTTGGTTTCATAGGAGAAGCAAGAATCTTCTCTTTAAACGAGCCCATTTCATGGTGTATTTTATAATGTGTAGCACTGGTTTAATATACGAGGGGTGACAAATCAGAGTCTGTTCAAACACTAAATGTCAACACACAGCAGAGGAATAAAGAGTTGTGCATCCTCAAACTCCGGCCACTTGATTTATCCTTTATTCTGGGGTCTATATTCTATTCATTCATCGACTGAATGAGCCGGATGAATGAGCCGGATTCAGCCATACTGAGGGTATATTATGAAAACACTGATACTAACAGCTCCCTCCCAAACCTCCTTCTTCCATACGAAGTCTGACATAATGTTCCAGCATATCTCATGTCTGTTAAATTGGGATTAGTTCCCCAGAAACAGATGCTTCCCAGGAAATCCAAAATATAAACATATGCTATAAATGGTTGCAAAAATAAATATATGCAATATGAATTCCGTTTGAAGTGAGTACAAGTCTGTTTCGTTGAGAATCGGGATGGACCTCGCATGCTACATCATTAATATTATCACAGATAAGCAAACACTGCGTGACCCATGTCTGCTAATTGATGCGTGGAGGAATAAAATGAAATGAATAAACATGAATCCCGTGACACAGGAGGACGTTTTATAGGCGCAAAAAGAGTTTACTCTACTTGATGGAATATTTACCAATTAAATCATTAAACAGCTTTTAATTTCAACATGTTCCATGTAATTACTTATGGAAAAGCAAGCGGTAAATATAAGTGTTCTTGTCTTAATGAGAGCTCTCTGACTCAGCCTATGCTGCTGCCCCTTCCTGATTTACTGTGTGTTTGTCTCTCCTTAAGTTACTG
>CAAKHC010019578.1:46516-72618 GCA_901007825.1 Macroramphosus scolopax | reverse complement strand
TGACTGCAGATGTGGACTGTTTATAGTAGAACTTATCCGTCCTCCTGATGGCTCGACAAACACTTAAGATTGGAGACATTAACTTAAGACTCCTTCATGTCATGGTGGGATACTTCTCAAAGTGCATTCCTAAGAATGTGTATTAACAACAAATGTGAAGGACAAAAATTTTTTATATGAGAATATTGATTTTATCATCACCGTGCTCTCCGCACATCTCACATCCTTTTTATTACACTAAACGTGAAGACAGGCGGAGAGAGAGGTGCATTAGAAGAGACCTGCCAAGGTCAAAGCCACCTATATGAATATTAACGGTATGTTGACATTTGGTTCCCCGAGCCACTCGGAAGAGGGGAGGTGGCGACAGCGAGGGTCTTGAGGAGCACGGTGTTGCATACTGATCAGGTGTGATGAGCTGTCTCAGTGGTGAGCTAACCTGAAGGCTCACGTGACGCGAGATATGACCGCTCCGCGTTCCATGATATGTAGCCGCGATGCACTTGAGCGTTTTACTGCCGAGTGAAAGGTTTATGTGACGGTACGGAGCTCATTTAGCTGAGAGATGAATGTTCCCGCTCATTCATTAGATTGATTCTTCTTAACTATTTTCCTTAAACGTATGAGATTATTTCACACTTGGTTCCACTTACATGGGTCAACACAATCCTTCAGTCACTTGTTACTGCACCAGCACACATATATAATTCAATTTCCGAGTAGTTACCGTTGCCCTTGACTCATCATTGAGCTCAACCACGGTGGTCAATCACCAGATACCTTTAAGGGGGGGTGATGCAATGTCTGCTACGTCATGGCTTTAAGGCTTCCTACGGTAAATGAACTGACAAAGACTCGTACATCAATCAGATGTCAGCCGAATGAAATTGCGCCTGTCTACAGATTTGTATTGGCTTTATCAGAGAAAACTCCATTAAGACTACTGACATCTGCATGAGACAACATCATTAACAGCATTGTATTTTATTGCTATAGAAAAAAAGAAAAAATTCCATTTCTTGCTCATTGTTTTTTTTATGAATGAATCAGAGGAGAGTTTTATTTTCTCCTTCACATCACGAGGAAATAAACTGCAGAGTCCTTCTCAAGGACACTGATGTCAGCTGTAACATCTGTATATGCCACATGGGCTCAGTGTGTGTGACCGTAACCCGGCAAACACACGCAGAGAAACCTTCATTACGTCCATCAAAGAGGGTTTTTCTCCGCCCAACACGCCGAAAACGTCCAGGCTGATTGTCACCGAGTTCCGTAGAGGGGTTTAGCAGGGGCAGAAGAAGGAGCGATCATATTGTGGTGCAGATCTGTAGTGTTGGCGGAGGTCTGCACGCTCTCTGAGTGCCGGTCTGTCAACAGGGTTGCACATATATTAGCAGCTCCTGAGTGGAACTCATGACGGAGGCTTACAGTAAAGCTGTCCTGGCACCTGTGGTCGTTCAAAACAACACTAACAAATCTTTCTGGACAAACATTAGCGTCTTTCCATTTGAACCTCCAAGTGAGAGACACACCTCTACTGCACCGAGGTGGAGCAGAACATTCAATCCGCACGGCAGCTGTGAGACTTTAGAGCCGCGGATTAGAAAGAGATTCTGTTGTGTCCAACTTTCTCTCTGAGGGATCATTTTACATATAAATAGCCCAAATCACATCAATCACAACTGCATTTGCTATTCACAATTTGAATAGCTCCAGACTGGTTGAATCAATATTCGGCAGAACTCTAGAGATCGATGATCATTGTGCATTGATCATGTTCACAGAGTTTCTCTTACAATAGTCTCCCTGCTATCTTGTCAACATAACAGCAGAAATAACTGATGTTTGGCCACTTGAGAACATCTAAATCGACACATCAACTTGAGAACATCTAAATCGACACATCATCCTCGCATAAGCAGCTGCCAATTCACACATGAAGAAACATTAGTGTTTGGATTTGTGTGTCTCGACACTTGACAGATTAAATTGTGACAAAATCTACAATCTCAGCTTTTTTACCTAAAACAGATGAAACCCCAGATTATGATCGGAAACTTTGCATTTCCCCCTTGTAAGCACATCTGTTCCAATCAGCTAAAGCACTCCTTTTACCAACCTCGGCATGAACCGGCGTGGCTGAGATTAGCAACCGTTTCGCTTGTGGGACAAAAACGAGCAGACTTCCATTGTGCATGTCTTTACTTTAAAGATGCAGTAATCAATAATTGTATATTAATAATGAATTCATGCACCCACGCTGAGCATCCCTCCTATTTATTGACGTTCCCTGAATGAACCCTGTGGATTCGTGCACTGTGTGTTTCAAAAAGACTGCATGGAGATATTTTAGTCTTTCTTGTTTCATACATCCCTACAATAGAAAATACATATTAATATACAGAGTTCTTTTCAAATTAAAAGAAGTTCGGAAGGAACGTGTGTTATAAAAGAGTTGGAACTGAGTGTATTTTCAGGAAAATAAAAAGTTAAGATAATGAAGCTGTATGAGGGAAAACAGAGTTGAAGGGAGGAAATACCAAAAATCAGCTAAATTAACTGCTAATCACATCATGTTGGAGATAAACGATGTCCTGAATCGTTACACCACATGTCAGCGAATTTGTGTTGTTCTACAAAGCTACGTTACAAATGCACACTGCAAAATGCTTTGTAGACGTCTTCATCTTCTGTCATCGTTTCAAGAGCCCTCACATCTATTCAACCAAACGCCCCTGATTGATGGACCCCATTAATTTAACGACATCAAAGCCCAAGAGAGAGAAAATATGTTTATGAGGAGCACAATGTCAACGTTGAAAACAGAAACATTACTGGAAGATGAAAGCACATCCCTTTTCATCTGTGGGCGATGGTCTCGTTTCTATCCCGCAGGACGACGCGGGGTTGTCCTCAGAAGATGCTAATGGCGTGTTGCCTTCTCCAGGGATCAGCCATCAATCTGTGCAGGAGCCAGCGTTTCCCGTCATTATTCCTCTAAGGCAGCGGCGATGAACAGAAGGAGGCGAGAGGGTGATCAGGCCTCTCGAACTTCACCCCCGCGTGTCTTCTCGTCTTGTCTTAACATCATTTCAATGTGAGGCTGTTCATCAATCATACACAGCGGGGAACTTGTTCATGGCTGCTGCTTCTGGTGAAACTGATGCTGTTGTGCATGTGAAGCAAGATTTGAAAAATGCTGATCAAATATTAGCTGACCTGTACTGTACTTATATTCCTCAGCATTGGAATGACTTTTAATAATTCTCCATCTTGAACCTTTCAGGTTTAACTGCTATTTTTAGATACTAAAAGCCAGACAATGTGCGCTGTGATAGGATCAGTCCTCTGAAGCAGACCCACTCCCACAGCTGTAATGACTCCGAATGAACATGTAGGGCAGCATAGATGAGTGTTGAATACTTCAACACACAGCAGAAGGTTTTTTTTAGCTGTAGTCCCGAATAGGATATGTAATATATTACAATATGTGCAGCCAATTTACAATCTCAATACCATTTGGATCAAAGAATGAAAATAACTTCTACAGATATGAACAATATGCTAAATCTTTCATTTACAGTTTTGAATTAATGCAGTTTAATTGTAGCCCTATAAGAATGTGTTTTATTGTCTTGATCAGACAATTATAGCAGTGTATGACAGCATGTGAACCTGTGTGACACTGCCCTCTGCAGGCAGAACGCAGTATTACTAGCTGTTCCAGCTGTATAACGAATGTGTTATTTAAAAAAAGACATTTCCTTCTAAAACTTAAATCATACTTTTGGCAAATAATGATTGTTAAAGGCTTGAAAAGTATGTTTCTGCCAATCAAACTTCAATATGTATATTTTCAAAGTATATAATTAGTACAGGAGGTACAAATAGAATAAAAGAGTGTTCAAAGTAAATAACTGCAAAACATATTGATAAGACTTATTATATAATTCAGTACACTTGTTAAAAGTACAATTTATTTTTATATATGTGATACTACCATGCACTGGCTGATGATAAAGCCCCTCCCGGAATATTGTGTCACTCTAATTAATACAATTTCAACAGGCTGTTTTGATGATTCAACAAGAAGCCTGGCAAATGGTGTGCTTATGCGTGAGTGTGTGTTTGTGTGTGTCCTTCTCAATTTCACAGTTTTCCCTTGGGTGCCTCTCCAAATAGCTAAATAACGAACTGAAATGTTTGAGCGGTGAAAATGTCAACACCTCAACCAATGCGGCGTATGTGTGGGCGTTCTATCTGTGTGGCATTTGAGGAATGCTGACTCACACTTCCTGCTTCCTGTCCATTCAGGAAATGGCAGGGTTTAACCCCTCGCTGCTGCAGTCATTCCACTCCGTTATCTATAAATACTATCTGCCACCCCCCCAGGGACGATTTAATTAGATGATGAAACTGCTGTGATTTAGGAGGGTCAGTGGCTTCCTCTTGGTGGCTGCAGTCCGAGGTTGATATATTATGTTTGGTTTTAAACTTAGAGTTAAATCTCAGACTTGCGTTACCCCAACTTTATTTGTTGTGTCTGACTTTTCAACAGCTTTTTAAAATGTTCTTTTTCGTACGTGTATCATTCCATTTAATAATCCTTTACAACAAATAGTATAATCACTTTAAAGGTTCAATTTGTAGCTGATCAGAACGAGGTAGCTCTTCACATTTCACACATCAAACCAACACGGGGCAACATATAACGTACCTTAGCATGAGCTGGATGGTGAAACTCTCGATTTACCAGTTGATTTACATTCCAACACTCACCTGTTGTCGCAAGCTTTGGGTAGTGGCTGAAAGGATGAGATCACTGAGGCCTAACGGATGTTCCTCCATAGGGTGGCTGGTCTGGTTCCTTTTTCCATGCCACCGCTGGGTTAACAGTTCCAGGGAGGGATAGTTCGTTATCTGAGCCCACAGCTCTGGAATATAGCTTCATAGAGAGAACTACAGTGACTCACTGCCCTCTCTTGAGGTTCAGACATGACGGTCCGACGCTAGCTGGTCAACACCCTTACAAATCATCCCTTTAAAACAAGTTATTAATGTATTAACTGTATAACTTTGCTTTAGAGTGCAAATCATAGGGTGCCAATCAACACAACCACAGGAATATATAAGATCAAACCAAAGTTCTAAATAATGTAAATATGTTTATTTACAACAAAATATATGCAATATGTAATATATCTCTAGAAAGCCCACTCTATCCAATATTTCTGTGCAAGGTATCGTGCGTGTGCAGCTGCTTGATTCTGTACCATGCAAATGTTTAACCGCCAACTTCCCCAACGCCTGTCGTACATTCAGTATGTATTTGTATGTCTGTCTCTTCATACTCCAAGGCTGTCATCAAGAATAGAAGCCCTCACTAATAGGACGAAAGTCAGTGGTGACCATTAATTTGAATGTTTTACATTCACTCATGAAATAGGAATAAAACATATGTCCATTTCGACGTTTGGCTCATCCTCTCGAGTCTCATGTCCCTCCTGAGGCGGTTTTATTGTCTTCAGTTATCATGGCTGCATCTCATATTGCCCCTCTGTGGCAATAAAGAAATCATTGAGAGTGTTTTGCAGAAATTCAAATGTTGGCCGTTCCTCAGGCCTCTGCTTCCAACAGACCATCATGTAGTCATAGAGCTCCACTGGACAGCCCTCCGGACACGGCATCCTGTACAACCTGTCCAGGCTCTGGATCACCTCAGGGTTGGTCATCCCTGATCAGGAAGAAGAAGAAAAAGGAGCTTTTGTGAGATATGAATGCACATTAAAGCTGCAAAAATATCATCAGAATTGGTTTCTGTTCAATATAATAACATGTTATATCAGTTCCTGTACCTGGGTAAGGAATTCGTCCGTAGGTGACTATTTCTGTCAGGAGGATTCCAAAAGACCAGACATCTGACTTGATGGTGAACTTGCCGTAGTTGATGGCCTCTGGAGCCGTCCATTTGATGGGAAATTTAGCACCTGGTTATCAAAGAGAAGAAGTGGAGGAAAATTACACTTCTGGACAGCGACTGTAGAAATGTTTGATTACTGATTAGGATCTTGCCATTTGACATTTACCCTGCAGTGGTTCACCTTTACTATCTCTGGCTCTTGATCATAGCGAGAGAAATGCTTGATTGATTTACGCGAATTTTACTCCGTGTGACGAGTGCGTCTATGTAGTCATAATAATAATAATGATCACTAGACTTCTGGGAAAGATTTTCAGATTAGAACTGCCAAATATTACTGAAGATGAAGTTAGTCTCGCGTGTAAAGTGGAAGGATGCATTCAGGGCGTTTGACACTGAAGTCATGTACTCCGATACAGGAGTAGTATATCATAGGATGAATCGAATATTTGTAGTTTAGAGAACCTGAGTATTGTGCATACTGAACCTTCTTGAGCTGTGTATTCGGACTCCACGAGCCTGGCCAGGCCAAAGTCGGCTATCTTGCAGTGCAGGGTCTCATTGACCAGTATGTTTGCTGCACGCAGGTCCCGGTGGATGGAGTTCTTACTCTCTATGAACGCCATGCCCTCAGCGATCTGTCATAATAGGACGAGAACAATAATATTGGGCGCAGCATTTCACAGCAAGTTTATTAAGAAATAACACATTCATGAAAAAGAGGAAATTATAAATAAGTATCTCACAATCAGAGAACAGTAAATCCATAAAATATAATAAAAGTCTAGTTTATTTTTGTCATAATGTTTCTCATGCACGCAGAGCTACAGCATGTGTGCGTGCGTGAGTGGAGTCTTCTGTTTATGTGCATGATAATGGCCACAGAGTGAGTTTAACAGGATGTGTCAACTCTCAGGAAGTCAAAAGGCTTCTTCTAAAGGGAGGGTCTCACTGGTGATGGAAAAAATAGCATGATTTCCTGTCCGGATGTCAATAATTGACAGCAGGGTGAGGCTTCCAGCCAGAGGAGCCTCACCATGGACACCACACAGCTACTGCTTCCTCGTTTACTGACATGATGACTGGCATCAGAGCCGATACTACTACACACCCTTAAAGTGTGAATGCAGAGCAGCTAATGTATAAATAGACTTTGAGGTCGAAGCTGGTTAGTTTTTGATGTAGGATGTAAGATCAGTGATGATTTGACACAAACAAAAAGCAGTCAGAGATGAAAAATTTACAAAATAGCAAACATTTCCAAGTAATACTTGTATGCATTAATCTAATTTACTAAGGAATGGTTGTCATTGCATCATAGAAGGTTTTTTTCATAAACAATGTGATGAAATGAGGAGATGAAGTTTCCCACCTGGGCTGACATGTCGATCAGCTTATTAAGCTTCAGCTTTTTACCTGCGTCTGTTTTAAGAAAGTCCAGAAGGCATCCTGTCAATGAGAGAAAGGGGAAGCCTGGTGTTTAGGTTTTAGCATTGCTTCCTCTCATGACGCAATTTACACAGAAAAACATATTGCCAGTGAAATTTGCATGATGTTCCTAATAGCTAATAATACGAGCTTCTCTTAAAGCATCTTGGATTTGATTACGTTCAATTGCACGAGCATTGATCGTAAGTGGTTTGCAAACATTGTAAGTAAAGTACAAATCTGAACTGTTTTCTCTGGCTGCCTCACCGTTGATCATGTACTCTGTGACGATGAGAATCGGCTCCTTAGTGACGACAGCGTGGAGTCGCACCAGGCGCTCGTGCTGCAGCTGCTTCATCAGGTTGGCCTCCTGGAGGAAGGCCTCAGGCTCCATGGTGCCCTCCTTTAAGGTCTTAACAGCAACCTTTTGTGTGTTCTTATAGAAACCTGTTGGAGGATTTGAAACGAGGATCTGATCCCGCTATTTACCGCAGACGTGACAATGGCAACAATGCTTGCTGCAGTTTTCTCACCCATCCAAACTTCTCCGAACTGCCCGGCCCCAAGTTTCTTCACCAATTTAAGGGTTTCTCTAGGAATCTCCCACTCATCATTTGCCCATGGCTGCTGGGGTGCCTTCCGCTTGCAAGGAGCATACAGCCGCTGACACAAACCATCTGCTGTACCTGCACTCAAACATTACACGTATGAACATAATGCACCTTGTTGCTGTAAAGTTAAATTTTGTTCTTTAATCATCTACTGAGAACTTGTTTCTTTAAATAATGGGTTTTTCTGTTGTGTCCATCTCATACGTAAAGTTACTGTTATCTTGTAGTTTCATCGGTGGAAAGTCACTTATCTCACACAGGAAATACACAGCACATCACAAGCTTCCCCCATTAACTAAAAGTCAGCGCATCTTATCATTCAGAGCAGTGGACTGAATCTAAGTCCAAATTAAGACATTTAGTGCACTTGACCTTATACACAAACTTACTGATGTAGTATTTAACCAGCTCCTGTAGGGATGGAAACGTGTTGGAGGGGGAGATGTAGTAGCCACCCTTGTCCAGACATCGGATCTTGTAGTGTTTTACAGCATCTCCGTGTTCTGGTACAAAATCTCTCACTGATAGTGAGAACGACCCTAATTCAGGAGGGAAAATACATTTGAAAATGGACATATCACACATTTCTGACAATGCCTTCCTCGAATGCATTGCTACTAACACTACCGGTCTACCTTTAGAAGTCTCACTCTCTCGTACTACGAAGGACCCTGGTTTATTTCCAGGTGCTAGAAGCAGTCGTTCAGTCTCTCTCCTACCCAGGTCCTTGAAAAACCATCTGCAAGGAATTATTTAAAGCAGAAGAAAGTGCATTTCATGTTGTTAACAAGCTGCCGTGCAGGCTGATGACGTGTTGTGTGTGAAGATGTTTCTTACTTTTCCACCTCCAGTGTGTCTGCTCTGGCTACATAATTACACGGGATTAACCCCTCCTGTCCAGTCAGCAGGGATCGAGCCAGCCACCATTCTCCGTTTCTTACCAACAGGACGGATTCATGGTTATTTAAGGTCAAGTTAGATTCATTTTATTTCACTGCACACTGTAAGTACGGGCTACTTACTCTTGCAGAACCTTAAACTTGTCTCCCTTTCTGAAAGGCAGGTCTCTGTCATTGGCTGCTTGGAAGTCATGTTGTGCCACAAAGACGGCTTCATCTAAAGACAAGTAGCAAACAGCTGTTTCAATGGAGGGATTAGGCATGACCAGTTTATTAGGTACACCGAAAATAAACAACCCTTCATGAGGATTATAATGATCAGTTTTTTATGAATATTTTTGACTATTCAGGGCAAATGAGTTATCACAGTGGAACATTGCAACACACATAGAGCTTTAGTAGAGCTTTTTCTTTTACTTTTAACCATCTCTGTTGAATAATCTTATCTTCCACGGAAGTGGAATCTAACAGATTAGGTAAACGCAGCTTTCCCCTTGCTGATAAAGTGTTTCTCTGCACAGCGTGAGTAGCTACATACACGCAGGCCTGCTATGTTTCACTATACAATGTGTTATATGTGGTGTTCAGTGATTACCATTATCCAAACAGGGGTTCCCACTTCGTAACTGGTGATCAGAGAAAAATATTTTGTTAATATTCATAATGGGGCAACATTTTTTCATTTTGTCATCACAGGAAATTGCTATAATTTGTACTTAACGTGAGTAAAGCGCTGTCCTCTAAGTGGTCTACTCACGATTTGATTCCATGAGTGGGAGGCCTGAGAGTTGTGTTTTGTTCTGTAGAAGTTGTCATCTATTGCTTGCTTCTGGCCACTACAGCTGCAGCCCATGCTGGATGAATACAGGAAATTATTCGCTTATACGGTGATCCTCCAAACCTCTAACAAGATTTATTGAATGTAATATTACAGCTCCGCTGTTCTACTGTACCACCACCTTCGCTAAGATTCTCATAGTTATTAATTTTAGTGCCGTTACCTGATGAAGCAGATGACCTCTGAAGAAGCTGTCTTCAGGCTCGACTCCTCCCGCCGTGCAGCCCGCTCTCGGAGGTCATGTCCGGCGCTGGAAAGGAATTCAATTTATTTTGAACTGCCAATTCGTAGAAGAGCTTGCACAAGTGTGCTTAAAACGAACTGACTCCTGCATGAGGAAGTCATATGTTTTTTCTATAGTGCCAACGTGATATAGTTTCGTTTGCATGTGGAGTTTTGTCACACGAACTGAAGAACCACGTCAGTTAAAAATAGAGGAAATAAAGGGTTTAAAAATGCTGAACTTTTGAGTTTTGTTTTTAGTATAAAAGCTAAAAAACCCTGTTAAGTTTATAATATTTCAACTTTATGTTGAAACTTGTTGAAGCACTTAAACCAAACAGGCCTAGGAGTAGATGTAACAGCCAGGTTCATTTGAAAATAGCATCTTGCAGGGATGATTATCATACCATACTATGAATAAATGTTTATGTTGCACATGTTAATTGACGTGTGAACTGATGTGATTAGCACTTATTGTGCAACTTCAAGTGCACATTTAATTCTACAATTGACACTATCCAGTGGTTTATTTTAGCACCATAATATGTCAGTGTCTGCAGCTCGCTCACTAGTTTGTAGTGTGAATTAGAAACATACATACTTGAATGTTGTCTCGGGTCTTCAGAAGTACTCCAGATGCAAACTGTCTTCAATTTCCTCGTTGAGAGCTCAGTGCTTCTGTGTCACTCTGACTCGCTTATGTTATCCTCTGAAAGTCTGTCTATCCTTTGCTCCCTCTCTCTCTCTTCTCTCTCTCTCTCGTGGTGAAGACCAGGGCCTCCCCTGAGGGACTCCACTGACTGAACAGTAAATATGTACAGCAGTTTGTCCCGTGTTTTGTCAATCCCGTCGTTGACACTGTGGCAGATCATCACATGAAGCTGCATGAATATTTTTCATTCATGAATGTCTTCCCACCAAGGGGATATTGTTCGATGACATGACACAATTAACTTCTTAACATAGTTACAACAACTCAGAACTCTGCATATCTTTATTACAATATTCTTCATTATTCATTGAATAAGATGACAAGGGTGTGAAAGTGTTGGTGAACAAGCTGTAATACAACAGATACGTGACAATCATCTTCTTGTGTGAGGTCGTAGTTCTTGTGCCAGATCAGCCCAAGATAGCAGACACATCGGGCCTAATCTGGGGCGCTTACAGCTCAGTTACGGGCACTGGCATGGTTGCGTGGGCCAGATGAGGCCCAAACAAAATAGGTCAGGATCAATACTTCTAGTTTTCATTTCAGAGTTCAGTGATAAGAATGAATGTAATTGAAGGGGCTAAAAGTTTCAGCATACATTATTTCAGGATGAATTTGATTAAATGAAAGTGTTTGATCCTGTCTGTTTCCTTGCTGCCGTAACCCACTCTTCTCAACTCATCTTTTAATATTATTGAGGGCTGTCCACATACTGAAACATGACTACCAGATTGATCAGACACCAAGTCGCAGGGTGGCAATCAATGATATTGATATGGGAAAACATGGAGACTTATTATTATTAAAATCAGGGCTATTAATAGGCTACTTCTCACTACGATTAATTATACTTCTTTTTTGTTTGCTGTTGTATTCATTTTCCTTCACATAAACTATTAATAAATATTACTCTGAATTAGAAATGTAAAATACACTCAAAGTCAATTGAATCTGTTATCACATATTATTCCATCCTTTGATGAGGCCTATTGTATTTATTGTACTGAAGGTTGTCTGGTTGTTGACGTTCCCCAAACTGGACACTAGAGGGGGTAGAAAGTCATGTTTTGAACCACGACTCTCTTGAAGCTCTGCTTCAAAACACTTGGTCAGTTTCCGACCAAACCTCTGCTACTTCCAATAATAGATGACCCTTACATTGACCTACTGTGCATAAATGATTGAACAGGGGATTTTTATTGTGTCATGCCATGTATCTATATCTGGTGCTGAGGGCATGTGAACATCGGGGAAAAAAATTGCAACCTGATGTGCGGTCAATCCATCAAAGTATAACAATACATTGGTTTTTCACACCTTACAGCAGAGTTAACCAGGTCTTTCCTCTTCTCACCATACAATGCACTGAAGAGGGGATGCACCCCTCTTCTTCAGTGATGGAAACAATGAGCACAAAACAATGTATCCTTGAGTTATCTAGCCGTAATTATGACCCTTTTGTTTCTGGTTTGCATGCCAAATTACTATGACACACTATCAAGAGACTCAAAGAACCTTGTAAGGATGATCATTCAAAGCATGTTATAACCTATAGGTGCAGAGAACAATAAATCTTGCAGCACCGGAAGTGTTTGCTTCCTATGTGGGGCTTTATACAACACACAACGTGGGGATATTACTCTCTGGGCAACACTTCACAGGTTTTTGTTTGGACCACCTGCACTGTGTGTGGGGATTGTGCTGTAGTTCTCTGAAGGAACAACCTCACTTCACCGCACACACACACACACACACACACGCACGCACTCACACACACACACACACACACACACACACACACACACACACACACACACACACACACACACACACACACACACACACACACACACACACACATTCTCTGTTATGGTGGCATTATGGTGTGTTGACCATAAACTAAACAGCAGAACTAAAGCTAAAGGGCTGAGATCAGGTTAGCTCAAGGATTTACTAAGTATTTAGTATAACACAAACCATTGTAAATAAGACACAACGCCCTAACAAGTATCATCTCAGTGAGATATAGAGATTTGTTTTTAAGGAATATATCTTATTTCAATAGTCATAAACAAGTGAATCTCACATATTTCATTGACAGATTATTTCAGTTATTACAGTCACCTTTTTATTGCAAGCAAAAAGGTGATGATTGTCTCATGTTGAGATGCTTTATATACAAATTAGACAACTTGGCAGGATTTTATATTTTTGCCTTGTAGAGGGTAAAATCCAGTCGGCCACCAGATAACAGAGATTTAACCAGATCTGGAATACCTTAGAGAGATTAATGACACTTCTGTCTGCTGGCTCGTCATTTCCTCCCAGAGCTATACAGGAGAAATTAAAGATAAACAGGGCCACAGGAGAGATAAATAGGATCTGGATGAAGGGCTAGACCCGAGATCATGTGCCTATCAGTACTGAAGTTGATGTTCCGTTGTGGAGACTATGAGGAAACTTATCATGTGTAGCCGAACAGCTGAGTCAACACATTGCTCAATTCTACCCGTTGTATCAACTAATAGACGAAGGAGAATTCTCTCCTGCTGACTGCCATGTTTGTGTGTGTGTGTGAGTGTGTGTGTGTGTGTGTGTTTGTGTGTGTGTGTGTGTGTGTTTGTGTCGTTGGCTCACAGGTGTCACAACACAAAGTTCTGTAAAAGGAGACCACAGTTAAAGGAAGTCAATATTGGTTGTGATATTACTTTGTTTGGCGCTCTATCGATGTAGAGTTGTGTGTAACGTTGAGAATGTGTATCTCTCTACAACGGGAGCTGTGTGGAGCACATGTGTTGTGCCTTACATTAACATTTATAAGAGCAAAGTGTGCAGAAGCCCACCACCACAAGGAGGATAAATAATGACAACAACGCAACCAGACTGTTGTCCAGACCCGAGCAGACATGGGAGGTGATCACCACCAGGGGGCAGCAAGACACACACCGACTTTGTAATGTGCACCACTTCCTCACGAGATTTTCTTCTGGTAGCTTCGCTCTTTCTTTTCCCTATTATAGTAATAACAGCTGCAATTTAACGTAAATAGCCAAACCAATTAATTTATACAGTTCATAAAATGTGTTGATAATATTGTAGAGGGCTCTCATAAAGGTACGGGGCTTGAAGAAAAACATCCAAATGTTGAATTAAAGGGATAAATTGTGTTCCTTAGAGTAGAAATATATACGCAGGCTAACGAGCAACCCCGAGCTGCAGTGAGTCACTGTAGCATGAAGGATGTACAGCTGTACCTCAGGGCTATTCCTCGACTCATGGTGTCCGTCACTACGGAGCTCCTCACCGGGCTGTAGACTGAGAGTTCCACCCTCTGGCTAAAATTAGCATTTTTTTTTCCTTCAAAGGGGATGGACACACCAGCTTTCTGGTGATATGCTGCCCCCTGCTGGCTTGTCGTATGATTTGTAGTGTAAAATATGAAGTTTATCTTGAGACCAAAACTATTTAATCCTTCAGAGAAGTCACTTGAGCAATCAACTTGGTTAATCTTTTTTTTTTTTTTATATCAAAATAAGATGATTTTGGTATTTAAGGCAGTGCCCACTGACAGCCCTCCAGGAGTCTGATTTAAACATTTTATGCATTGTTCGAAATGTTAAGCACTATATTAAAAGCTGGCTGGGAATAATACGTGTAAGGTCCAATTACTGAAGCCTGAAGAAGGACTTTAGGATATCAGGGGTTAGACTTAATCTGGCCTCCTGCAATTCAGACATCATGTCCAGCTTTCGCTTCACTTATATTCAGGAAAAGATTTAAAAAAACATACATGAATTCTTGTTTCTAGTCTCTTTTAATTGATGATCATGAAACCGAACAGCTTCAAAAATTCCTCTGCTTTATATTCCCTTTCCATCCTTTGTTATTATCATGTCCAGGTCATCTTCTGTTTCTTTTCCCCCTGTACGGGCAAAACACATCACACATAAGTCATCAATATTTAGTGGCTTTTCAGTTCATAATGGTTCCAGAAAGACAAATCACTGAGGACATTTCAGAGTGTATTTCAATGTAAGCTACGACTTACGGAAGCACTTCTGGAGTGTCTCAGATCTCCGCAGCATGGTGTAAGACAAACCAAACACCAAAATGATGCCAAAGAAGCCCCCGATAGCGCAGCCGATGAGAGTGATAAAGCTTACGCTGCTACCTAAAAGTGACCAAAGCAAGACACAATGATAGTAGAACATCTAAAGGTGTGATAGGAAAATGTCAGGAAAACATTGGAAGTTAGAACATGTAAACCAGATATAAAATATGTTTGATATGAATGGGGAGGGAGGACAAGCTTACAGGCCCTCACACTTGCCCACAGTGATTAATATTTCCGATTGGAGAAATATACCAAAAATGTAATGTAAGATTAACTTGAATATATATAAAATGTGTTAATAGATTTGTGTTGCAGACAAGTACATTAAAACATGCGAATGAAGGAATGCAATGAGCATGCTGATGACATGAAGTATTGTATGGTATGTTGTATTTCCTATGTGTGATATATTGTTTATTATTATGTATGAACAGACTACTTTGAAGCTTTTATGCATCAACATTAAATTAAATCCAATAAAAAAACATTCCATATGATCGAGATAGTAGAGAGTCCTCACTGTAAACATGTAGGAAGGCAACAGGTGCATCAGGATTATTAGGCCACTGACAAACAACTCTTGTGTTGTTGTCAGAAAAAGTAGTTCCCTTGAAGGTCCACACAGCCAATGACTGTCCTTTCTTCATATAACAACTTCCATAGAGAGCCTGAGGAGTTTGACAGATGGGGGAGAGAAAGTGAAACAACTATGCACATGTAATGTAATGATTGGGGACATTCCACTTTCCTTGTGAAATCCCAAGTTTATCTGAAGTTAGTATGACTCTTCCACAGTGTATTATAACAGGATATTTCTAAATGATCTTGTGCTGTCAGATTTCATATCGCAGGTTCAATATATATGGGAGAGAGTAAACGCAGAGGAAGACTGTTGCCACCTCACCCGCATGATATCCTCCACATGGCCGTTTGGGCAGGTGAGGCTGAGATTCACATTAGTGCCATAGAGGATGAATTTGATGTTTGGAGATGCTTCGGGCACGCCACAGACAAACACCGCAGGTTTCCCCACAGCCACTGTGACATCAGCTGGACGTGTAAGGTAACTGAGAGGTGCTGAGGTGCTGCTGGTAGTGATGGAGGGGATGATGGTGGTGGTAGTGATGGAGGTAGTGATGGAGGGGATGGTGGTGGTGGTAGTGACGGAGGTAGTGACAGAGGGGATGGTGGTGGAGGTATTTTGAGCTGCAAGGGAGATTTAATGGGATTTATAGATGCTGAATACATGTACTGATGATCGGAAACATCATATTAACACTTCACCACTTTCAAATGTTAACTGATGCTTATAAGGAAGAAAAACAAGTCAAAACTTTGATAAATCAAGATATACAGTATAATCCTTTGCATACACACGTTCCGAATGATTGGGGAAGTTTGTACCAACGTAATAGCAACAACTTTCACAGTGTCCCAGATTGTTCCTGGGATGTGTTGTTATGTGTGAAAAAAAATGTCTGCCCATTGTATGCTGCTAATCAGAATATAAATGTCAGAGACATAAACATCAAATATGCGACACAAAGGCAAAGTCTGTCAAACTGCATTTCCCTGCTTCATTTTCTTCGACGGGTGCGAAGAGGATTAGCGGAACAAGGAAGTGAGATACAAGTTATCCAGTGACTTTAAGCTCTACTGACACTGCTATAGGTCAGTTTTAGGTCTTGCATGCAGCAATTTTGAGTGTTAGACCTCAATCACTTCCTTCTATTACCCCTCTATTCATATCTATACACATCTTTCATTTTGGAATAATTTGGTGTGTTTGTGTTATATGAATGTCTTAAAAAAGACACAATTGTTATATTTGAAAGTCATGTTGTGGTTCATTACCTGAGGAAGGTGTGGTGAGTTGGAGAACAGCCAGCAGCAACAAACAATCCTTCTTCCTCATCATTGTTTTTCTCGTCAATCACTTATCCCATGTGTTTTCTTTAAAACCTGTTAAAGTCATACACTTTGCTTGTCATGCAACAGCGGCGGATTTCAATAATAAGAGATATGTAGCCTGTTGGCGGTGACACCAATTAGCAGATGAGTAAGTCAGATATATCACAGTCAAAGTAAAATGACTTCAGTGATAGATGCAAAGCTGTGATTTAGTCTTTTACAACATACCAAACTGCAGAAAAACAACTCTATTTTTAACCGTGACCCGTATTTCACACCATCAATAATATGTGGTGTTAGTAGCATATCTGCTATTATCTCTTCAAGATGCGTCATTCACAATTAGTGATTCTGAACATGTATCTTTAGTATAATCACACTCCCTTATTATGACGACTTCTGCTGTATTTACAGCAATAGCAGCAAAAGAAAAGAAGCACAACAATCTTTTATTTTTCCCACTATGTGTGTATATTTTAATCACAATCATCTTTTAGCTGACTGATAATACAATGCCACAGTCACCATTATATATACTGTTGGATATGTAAGTTTTCAAATGTAGCAAACGTCAGTAGCGAACGATTGTTATGGAATAACACTTACCTAAAAATGAGCTGGAAGTTTCCTGTAGGTATTTAGGCAGCTTCCTTATTTATAATGTTGGTATTTCTTTACAAATAAACTGAAATAACTATTGAAATCAACGCCCTCCGTTAACTTGCAGTCGTATATACGTCTGCTGTCAGTGACGAGACTCTCGACATCCCCATGCAATTTATTTCTCCACCTCACTGCAACCCCTCCTCTAACCAGGTAAGGTGTTAAGATGAGAAAGGAACCTGTAAGAAAATAGACATCTTCCTGATAGACAAGACAGATATCCACCATCAACTGGTTGAGCAGGACTGGCCTGAACCAACCATGCAGGCAGGGGTGTGGCTAAAGATTATTATTGGAAAGCAGAGTATTGGACCCTCAGCCATATGATATTGGAGTCACGTCAGTCAGGCTAACAGCCCCCCCCCCCCCACACTTAGTTGGTATTAAATATTCAAGTATTGTATTGTATTGAGTCAAATGTTATTGATTGCATAAGAAACTATATCATTTTATCATTTTTATTTACTGTTTATTGAAAAAAAGGTTATATTAAAAAAAACAATATCTCCAAATTACAAGTAAATGTTACAGTTTCCACTTCACCATTAACTTATGATAAAAATAGTTGCTGCTAGATGTTGTAAAGTTAATGGGCCAGTGATTATTAATCAGTAATAGTATTGTGCTCTGTCTACCAGCAACACCAGGAAATATAATTCTCACCTGGCTGCTGTTACACTGCATCATGTATTTGGTGAAACAATCATGGTCATGAGTATGACCACATGGTTATTATGTTCTCAGTAAAGGAACATCTAAGCAAAGTAAGATCTGTTTTGTTAACATGGTAAATAAAATGTTACAAAATGGAAAGAAAAATCTTGGGGTCACTCCTCTACATACATCTAACTTAGAACTCAGAGGAACACGATATTTGCACAATTCTCTTCGTCTTATTAAGATCAAAAGTTGATATCCAAGTACATTTTGTGAGTGTCCTGTTTAGAGTCACTGTCCTCCTGGTTTTCATCCTCCCCAGGCTCTGGTCTGTGTCTGTTGGTGCCTTATCTTAATCAAGAGTTTATTCAAAACCGCACAAGAATAGCCCAGGCCTTACTGCTAACAGAGTTTAATTGGATCGTTATGACATGTATTTTGTGTCATCGTCTTCATGCTCATCATCCTCATCATCCCCAACAGGCATCCAGCTAAAGCTTCTTCAGTGCTTCCTGTTTGTGCTGCAATGTGCAGTACAACAGTAAAAGTTGTCTTTATACACAAATTCACTTCGCAACAGTTTAACTGACTGGAGTATACAGAAAGACACGTTTGGTCATAATAAGGGGTATCAGGAAATATTCTATCTTCTAATTTATAATACATATTTTTTCTTGAAGATTACTTGTTTAATTCCTGGCAGCAACAGTTCGTTTATTGCACAGCATAATTGCACTTAAAAAAATGTAGCTATCAGATAGCTTTGTCCCACATATTCCAACAGTTTTTCAATTTTTAAAGAAAGCTGCTCTCTCATTAAATCCTTGTCAGACAAATGAATCAGCTCAGCTCAGTCGTGCATACATGAACAGGAAGATCTGTAGCATGTAGCCGGAGATGTTGTTAAATATGTGACTAAGTCTACCTTTCTTCAACTAGTGAAGTTAAACAAAAAAGTCCTTCTGCTTTTGGTGGTTGTTGAGAGTTGTGGACTTTCTAGAGAAGAAGTCTTCCTGAGTCTTTAAGGTGCAGTAGCAGTTGTCTCAGTGAGGACATATGACCGGTGTCTCGATGTCTTCCGTCTCCTGAAAGGACAGATAAATTACTCAACAATAACTACTGACAGGACAAGTTACAAGAGGCTGTTGGATTTCAAATTTTACTTCTTATAATTAACTCATCTTGATTGGATGTTGATACCCAGTGTTTGCAGGTGCACAGAATACCTTTGTTAGGCACTGTCGACACAGTGAAATTATAAGGTACCTTGTCATTAATGTTGCCAGACACCGACTGACTACTAGTGCTGGTACAATACACGTCAACATATTCTGCTTTAAAGACATGATAGAAACTCACTTTGTCATGACACAGGCAATTATAGCTAAGATAGCCAGTAGAACTGCGATGGACACGCCGAGAAGCAGCACTCTGCCTCCTGTGGAGTCCGACGGGCTGGTTTCTGCAGTGAACAGAACAGTGGTGAGCGACACATCTTACTGCAGGCCAAACTGTCTCAGGCAATACTCTTCATCCTGGTGCTGAGTCAGTCTAAAAGCATTTTTGTATGTTTGCCTCCAAGGCAACACAGCTTGCAGATGTTGTTCTATATTATGATGTGTATATGTTTCATCTCAAAATAATGGAAATGCATCAAAATGTGAGCTGGTTGTGTTTTTCTCCTCCTCTGAATGAAATGCGAAAAAAGGAAAAACCCTTGAATAATATATCTGTAAGACCTGTTGTCTATCTGTCCTATATTTGAATTGCACCTCAAAAGAGGAGAAGAGGGAGAAGTATGTTGTTTGGTGGCAAAGTGTTTTGACCTAAGACAAGTAGGAAACATTTCGACTTCTAGGTTTATCCTTGAGCAAGACATCCGAAATGTGAGACATATACAACAACATACACTCTTCACACACAGCTGTTTGGATTACAAATATTTTAGAACATCTAGTTTTACTTATTGAGTTAGTGGCCAAACAAAGAAGAGTCGTACTCAAAGAAGAGTGTATAGAATGTACACAGCCACTATTAAAGTGTCAGACGGCCATGGAAGTACTGCCTAATTCTTTCCTACAACAATAGCATTTTATATAAAACTATTTTTTTTTAATGTTTTTTCAATACCAGCTGTACATTTCATACAAACAGCTCAATCCAGCAGAATCCTGTACACACAGATGTTGCTACCGCACTGTTTGCTGCAGAGTTGTGGATGAAATATTGCTGTCAATGAAAATTGCAACTTGATGAACCTACCTGTGGAACATTCGAGCGTTACAGAGCAGGTCTGTGATCCATGTCTGTTGCGAGCCACACAGCAGTGCTGCCCGCAGTCATCAGCAGTGATGTTTACACTGCTGAGTGTCTTGCCTCTTCCTGTGGGTGTTGCCAGGGACTGTCTTCCTTGATGAAAACTTTTGTCTGTTGTCGGGAGACATGCTTCACCCTGGTACCAGGTGTACGTGTGCACAGGAGGGTTGGCATCACTGCTGCAGGTGAAAGTTACAGGAAGCCCTTCTTCCGGCTTGCCAGAGTGCCGGACCGAGACGGCAGTGTTTCGAGGAGAGTCTAGAAAGCAAAGAGGTCAAAGGTGAATCCCACCTGACTTCAAGACACATATCATTCCTAACAGACACTGACTACTCTTAAAACACTTTAAACTGTTTAAATAATCTCAAGTATGAATTTGTAGATGGGTGCAAAGTGGTTTTGTTTTTGTAAATCAAACAGCTGCTATCTTGTTTGACTCCTCTTGCAGTCATCAATGTCATCCTCACTTACATTGTACATCAATTTCCATTATTGTTGAGTTTTGCACTTTATCTCCGCTCTGCATCTGGCAATAGTAGCTGCCAGAGTCTTCAGATGTAACTTCACTGATGTTCCACATCTGTCCAGTTTGTCTTGGGGTGGTACTTGTGTTCTGGTACCATCTGAAATGGGCCCCAGGTTGGGTCAAAGGGCTGCAGCAGGTCAGACGTAAAGCCACGCCCTCAGTGATATCAGTAGAGGGACTTGCTAAAACTGTAACTGCACTGGTGGAATCTGGAAAAAACATACAATAGGAAAGGAGGGAATAAGACTTGTTTGGGGGACAGTGCACGTGTGTAACGTAACTACAAGTCAGCGGTGTTCAGCTGTTCCACATACATAGGCTAAACAATCGATTTTAGTAATTAGACAATTTTAATACATTTGAACAAATGATGAATCACTTTCCTGAATAGTTGTTTGTATTTCAGCAGAGTAAAATCATATACAAATGTCTTGGCCAGACATACTGACATCCAGCACTTTGTTTATAAAAGATTTTTCTGCAGGATTGGCTCCAGATGTTACTGTGGGCTGAAATCAGAACAACTCCCTCTTTTCAGGGCTTTTTCAAACCATTCCGCAGATCATATTAAGTATTTTTAGCTTAAATATTTTTTTTACACAATTAGTCCACTCAACTGTCCCAGACTTACCTTGTACACTTTGGCAGCATTTTATTTGACCCCAAAATGGATAAATGCAGTTTATATTTCGTATTCATCCCAGGAGCTCGACACTGATAACAAGATGTCTGTTTGTTTTTAAACAAAATACAGTTGCCCTCCATTATAAGCAAAAGTGTCTTGTCATTTATATTCAAACTGAATGGTGATATAAAGGTGTTTGTACAATTCTAGGTTGAAATTATTCCTGCCAAATATAGATTAGCAGCTTTGTAAGAATTGATTTCAGTAACATCACATTTTATTATCTTGGTTAGTCCTAAAGTTTACCAGTAAGATGACACAGAAAGGACGATACAGCACGTCAACAGTGTGAAAAACAAGAAAAGTGTGGCGTCACAAACACACATTTCTCAATGATTACTTAAGAATACCATAAAATCATCGTTGTGGAACAACAAAGCCATTTTCTAACACCAACCATTTAACCACACACTAACTTCCTCACAAACACACTCAATCTATAGCTCATTTATATTCAGTCAATCGTTTCAGTTCTTCTTCTCATGAATAGCACAGTGTCAAACAGAGTGTTGCATAGAGGAAGTGGTTTATTCTTAATAAAATGCTACTAAAAGTTTTGTTTTTACAAGGTATTAATACTAGTCAGATGGTCAGAGAATTAAATAATATATACTATACTATTAGAGTGTAATAGATACACTATTAGTATATACACTATTAGAGAGAAATGCAACGATGTGGATGTGCAGACAGACTGAGGCACAGACAAGCAGTTACACAGACATTAAGATGATGGGGAGCAATCGTAAATAAGATGATATAATTGTCTAATTCAATCAGCTAAACTTGAATTACTTGTACGAATAATTCTATTGGTGAGTAATAAGATTATTGAAGACTCCTGGTCGAAGGACTGGACGATGGTCATCCTAATGGTAAAGTATAGCCTCCATCTTCCTCCTTTCGTATTCTGTATTATCTTGTGTTATTTAACTGTCTGTAAAGCAGTCATGTTTCGTGTGAATGAGAACTGCAAAAGTCTTTACGGTTTGTGATTTATCACATGTGTTAGAACATATCAGTGTTGTGAACTTTCTGTTTCGCTTCATTTTGTTTTTGGACTCTCTGGTATTAGTATTAGTGATAGTGATGTTCAGTAATGAGGATGTTCCCACCTGCCACCAGGAGCTGTATGCCTCTCTGCTCTGGCATCTTCTGTGTTGTATGGTTGGTGATGAGGTAAAACACGTAGGTTCCAGTGTCAGACTGTCTCAGATCAGAAATCCTCAGAGAACAGTTCATTGATCCGGGATGTCCCAGATACTCCACCCTGTTCTGGTAGGATGGATCTGGGAAGATACCGTCACTGTGGAAAACATATCTGACACGGACAGACGACTTAGTTATCATGTTTGTCTCCATTTCAGTGTTTAGTTATTTGCTGATGTTAACTGATGAACAGGTCTGGTCTCTAAATACCTCGGTGTGGCACAGCGTCTGTCTTCGAGACACCACATCTCAGACAAAACTTTATAATGTTGTCTTTCTTCAGCTCCCCCACTCTCGAGTCCATTGGGCTGGAGTAGGAAATAAGGATAGTGGAATACGAGATGCCTTTTTTAAGGATAACTTCATTTTCTCATTTCTCATCTCATCAACTCATTCGGCTACAGAGAGTCTTCTGGTTAAAGGCGGGTGCTAACAATACCTTCTTTATTATTTACCTTGGTCGAGAGCCAGCCCACTCCTCTGGATCCATTAGAGCTCTGTGGGTAATCATAGGTACAAGGGAGAACCACTGAGGAACCAATCACAGCACAGATAGGTTGGTAGTTGAGATGCACTGACCAATCACCCGCAAGAATACCTGAAGGGCGAGAACGTGTTATCACAAAATTAAAAAAAATAGTTGCACTGCACTGTATAATACATTGAACACCTGGACTAAACAATTATATAAGTAATCATTTAAAGGTATTTTATATATACAAGTACAGATTAATTTAATGTCCAATTCTTTTTAGCAAAGACATATTGGACAAGGACAGCACACACAACACTGTAACGCTACTGTACAACTCTGTTACATCATTTATTCCCTATACCATTTATACTGTCACAGAAAGGACAGCTGGAGTCAAGAGTCAGAGAGTCTGTGTGCACACTGGACAGTTCGTCAGTCAGTTTAAACACAGAGAGCCGTTCACACTCACATTCAAACCTGTGGTCAATTTAGAGTCTTCAATTAACATAACTTCATGTTTTTGGTTTGTTGGAGGGAGTCCCGGCACCCTGGGAGAAAACCCAGGCAAGCAGGTGGAAAACAAAAAGGAAAAAAGTTGCTCTGAGACAACAGTGCTACCCACCAAATCATTCTCTAGGTCTTACAGCCAATTTGGACAGTACAATACTTAGGTTTTAGCAATATATTTAAAAGAAATGTGTCTGTTCAGAGTCATAATTCATTAGATGCTTTCATAATGGCCATTTATGAGCCGACTATTGACATTCAAGGCTGAATTGTTAAACCTGTTCTGAGTATATGCCCATTTTAGATGTCAAGACATACAGGATGTTTTGCCGTGCAGAATGGATATGAACATGAAGACAACAGGTACATTTACACTTACCTTTCAGAGAGAGTGTGAGCAGCAGCCAGCAGCTCTGCGCCATGTCTCCTGAAATCGTTTGCTCTTCCTGCTGTGGCGGTTTATTTTGTAGGTTCTGCTCTCCTCCCCTCTGCCTTCCTTTAATCTAATGCGTGTGCTTCTTTTACCTCAGAACAGAGATTGTCCAACTTCCCTGTTTCTTTCCTCTTATGAGGAACTTGGGCAATGACTTGACATGGCTTACACACGTTTGTGTGGTTAAAGGCCATATATTTATATTTGTGTTGTTGGAGGGTTCAGCATGTGTCTGTGTGTGTGTGTGTGTGTGTTGGTGTGTGTGTGTGTGTGTGTTTGTGTGTGTGCTTACTCAGCACATTATTCTGGAGAGCTTTACCAAAAAATCACCATCCAATCCTGTTTTCCATTAGATGTCCTACCAGGATGATTGATGCTTCATGCGCCTACAGGCCAGTGTGTTCACCTGCAGCAGGTGTGCAGGTCAGACGGTCCTCTGAGGGCTCTCGTGTCCCTTCGGAAACGTCACGCGACGTCAGACGCGCCCCCCCCTTGCCTGCGCAGCTGACCACTCACAGGACGACCACACAACCCGACAAAACTTCGGAGAAAAACTTTCACATACTTGGTTTCACTTTATTCCTCTCTTCCAGATGTTTATATAATGTTTTTATTGAATGTTGGCGCCGGTCGTTCGGGTTGACAGGGGCGGCGAACTGTCGCTGAAAACTTTGCTAGTTTTTTCACTGCTTCTCGGGGGTCAGTAACCTGTGAAGGGAACAAAAAGGATTCAACGTCACTGAAAATCTGAATTATCGTTGCGGGCAGTGCACAATATTGTCATATCATTGAGACAGAAGTCGTTCTTTGTCTTCTATTTCCGAAAGTGGACTAAAATAAAGACTTTATTCGGCGTTGAGGGCCACAGGGCTGCACCTGCAACCAGGCGAGACAGGTGAGTCGCTTTGTGAAAAACGTAACCGTTAACGTCAGCTAATCTATTTTAGCCGCCTAAGAGTCTGAAAAGAAGTAGTTATAAACATCTTGTCACGCAATTGTATCTTGTAATTATTGTTATATTCTTGCTAAAGACAATAGGCTGCTCACAAACCTGCAGCTTGATATTAAACAGTATTAGCTAAAGACAACAGCAATTTCATTATTTCAACGTAGTCTCTTGTGCTGAACCTCTTCATGCCCTTTGGTCCGTTGAACCATCTGAAGGGTAGGGCATATCAAAATAATAGTATTATTGACCCTATAATATACTATATATTGAAGGATTAGGCTAAAATACCTGTCTGTAAACTGAAAATACATTCATAATGTTTTACTGTTGTCTTATAGGACTCCTTGTCCTACTGTTTACAAGCTAGCGAAGTTAAGTTAAGCTATGGTTAAATTACCCAACAGACCCACCTGTTACTTGGAGCTTGTTTTCATGGAATTGAGATACAATTAGTATATAGATTTGCTAAATTTGTGTGCTGAGTTATTTCTCATACTTGTTACAATTAGTCCTGCTCCGAAATAAACACATGATGTAAGTGCAATGTGAAAAAATAAAAGTAAATATTGCTGACAATGTGGTTTTTGACAATCAATATTATTTCAGCAGGCAAAAGGGGCCATTGAGGGCATAACAACCCGTTACGAGGAATCAAGGTGGAAAGACAGGAAGGAAGAAAGGACGTAGGACATCATCGTCCCCAGTTACCCTCTGTGTTTTGCTTTACACTTTACACAGATGTATGCTGAGAAAGTTGTAACAGAGGGGAAGATGGGTGAGTGCACATTGTACATATCCAGCTGGTTTTCATTCTGACACACACACACACACACACACACATACACACACACACAACACACACACATACACACACACACATACACACACACACACACACACACACACATATATATATGTACATATATAACATATGCAATCACGCAGGCACACAGACAAACACTTACATACTAACACTTACACACAAGTGCAAATGTGCACATGCCTGCAACATGCATTCACACACAAC
>CAAKHC010019578.1:0-42953 GCA_901007825.1 Macroramphosus scolopax | reverse complement strand
GGTAGTCCTAGTTTTACAAACCAAAAAGTAATAACACTATCATTTTGCAGACTAGAGGGTTGGAGGGGAAGCCTGAAGGAGCGAGTAGAAAATTAAGGACAGAACAGAATCAGAGGCACAGACAGGGAAAGAAAGAAATGGGGAGATGGCATGAAAATGACAGTTGGCCAGAGAGGTAGCAGAGAAGAAGGTTAAGGTCACTCGATTAGCTGATCTACATGCGATCAAGTGTCTTCAATTATACATTACCAAAAGTAGGACACTACTACGTCGAGAACTACCACAAACGTGGTTATGAGTACTTTGGCAGGTGTTCACATGTCTGACTGTCTCTACAATAGTGTCACAACAGTGCAGGATCCTCACAAACCTTTTAAGATTTGTAGAAAATATGTGTGGTCCAAACAGGATTATCAGAATTGGCCATTGGCCTCCCACTTTAAGCTCCTGACCCACATTCTCTGTCACACAACTTATCAGGTGTGTAGTTTTTACAATACAACTCTCAAGTACGTCTAATTCTTTATGCTTATTAACATCATGCTACGTTATACTTTTACTCCTTTCTGAGGATTGTAACATTGCAGTAGTTAAAGGAGATAACTACGGCCTGTAACGAGAGACGTGTGGCATACTGAGTAAGGGACAGTTATCTATATTGTTTAAAAAATGGGAAACATACTCAACATGGTCGGAGAAGGATAATGGTTATAGTAATGACATCCTAGTTTCTTGAGACTTAGGTTTGGATGAAAGATTAAGAGGCGATTTTTACTTTGATATTGTGATGGATAGATTGATTGGCCCGGGATGATCAAAAGTTCAGGCTTAAAGAGATTAAGTAAGAGTGCCCTGTTTGGGTTATAGATCTTAACTCCTAATGAATTAAATAAAGATTGTGTATTAGAGATGATTATTGTATAGAGCTTCATTGCAGAAAAGCTTTCTGGTAGCAACTAAATACTTAAATAACTAATAAATCTGGTTATCTCATTTGGTTAAAGCATTAGCTTCTGTCTGGAGCCACACATTTTGCAAGATGTGTTCAAATGTAAAAAACTATTCTGAATATATTTCTTTCATTTTAATAATGCAACAATAATGTTTAGAAAGATGGCTAGCAATTAAGATTTTTATATGTAATATATTATTAAACAATTTTATAATACACATAATAAAAGAAATTACATTTCACATTAAAATGTATATTTACATTGTATTTTAATTTAGAATTATTGTTTTTTTTGCATTTCGGTCATCTTTCAATTCAATTTGCTGAAGCCCCCCTGCCAGCTGGTTTCAGTGAGCAAATCAAGTTTGTAATTTACCAACTTTACAAAATGAATAAAAATCTACCATAGACAATCAAAACCCACAATCTGAAAAGGTTGCTGACTGTGAACAGCGCGTAAAGTTTTTCTTTCCATGAGTCCATTATGTGAGGGAGCCCTAGCTGGGTCAGAGTAGGGTCAGTGATCATGACCGGCCAGCTGGCTAGTGAGCTTCCCACAATAAACAGCCCGCAGCACTCGCTTGCTGTTTCGCCTTGGAAGTTGGAATTATCTCCGAAAACATTAGAACAAATTTTCAATTTCCCCCTATTTACCATAAAATTTAATAAGAACATTGCATATGAAAATTGTAAAAGAAACTTGTAAGTCTGAGAAACTGTATTATACGGTTGGCCACTATGTCAAAGATCTCAAATATCCAGCTGGTCTGTTTTAAAATTTTGGAACAACAGCCTCCTGCTTTTATGTGCACTGCTGCTCCAACTTTGACGATGATGATGATGACTGTGTATCCGTCTAAAATGGTTAATAGTGGAAAATGATTGTGAATCTGTGTGTAGTATGAGGTTATGTGCTTGGCAGGCTGACAGCTCGCATAAGAAAATATTTTTTGCAAGTCCAGCAAGTCACGTGGAATGAAAGTTCAGTCTCGTCTCCTCCTTTGCCCTCCCCACACCAGCATGCGTGTGGGTAGACATACTGTACATGCACGCGTGTCAGTCATGGCACTATATCCTAGGGTAAGAGTTTGTTCTTGCTTTGTGGAGAAATGCTAGACTTTAGACTATTGATCATACCAGTGTCATTTGTACTTTTAGGCCTGAAAAGTACAGAAGTACAGAAAATGTCCTGTTATGTTTCTCATGTCGACATTGGTCCACATTGACAGTCTTCTGAAATTGAAGATTATGCTTATGTGTGTTTTCATGTCTTTGTCTTTCTGTCAAATGTGTGTATGATTTGTGTGTGCAGGGAGCAGGGGAATTTCTCTGACCTGTGTGTTAACCCCATGCCGGGTGTTTGGGGTATGCTTGGTGCTGATAATCTTGGGAGCCATTGGAGCAGCCGGCTGGGCTGTAGGTGAGACTGCACCCCCCATACGCATATTTTTGCTCAAACTTACAGTGTGACTACGATGTGGATTCTGATATGATACATTTATGACTTTGTTATTTAGTCATGCATTACACTCAATAATGTCTTCTTCTTCTTATTCTGTAGTTACATATTGTACCATGGAGGAGGATACAGGATTCTATGATGGTGAGTGAAAGATGACAGTATCCCTGTTTAAATGGCATTTTGATGACTTGCACTACATTCCTTTAAAAATGCTGAAGTTGAATTGGAAAAGAAAACATTTGAACTCCACGTGCTGTTTCCTTATTGTGAATACCACATTAAAATGGACTAAAATCTTGATGTTATCGCTCACAGTTCAGGTAAATTCTGCTGACCAACATCTCAGAGTCTTTGACTCCGCCCAGAGGAGGTGGCGTCAGGTGTGTTCCTCATCAGCCAATGAGCTGCTAGCTAGCATTAGCTGTGAGGAAGTGGGGTTTGTCAGGTGAGATCATGTAAAAATGACATCAAAAAGTTTTCATGAAGAATTCAATGACACAGAGCTAAATTATGTACGTTTGTTTTAGTGTGGTGAATTACTCAGTATCATCAGTGCCAGAGGCTGGTGGAGATGGAGGAGAGTTCTTCTGTGTCAGACAGGAAGAGCTCAGCTATGGCAAGAAAATCAAAGACTCGTTGTTCCCATGGTAACAGACACCTGTCTTTTTGATCCTGCACCTGTCTTACAGCAGTCTAAGCTTTCACTACACTGTTCTCTTTGTTGCTCTGCCCACACTTTAATTCTTTTGTCTACTTAGCAACTAAGTGAATGCTCAAGAGAAACTTAAATTCATTTTAAAATATTTCACGTTGTCGCTTACTTCTCTTTGTTTCAGTGACTGTGAGAGTAGGGAGGTTCTCACACTGTTGTGCCAAGGTAAGATGTTAACCGAGATCTATACTGATTCCGTTTGACACATTTGGCTTATATCCACCCTTCCTCTTTTTTCTACATGCAGGCCTTGTAATCCTCCTTGCCCCTGTTGTTTGATTGTCTTATTCTTTCTGCATTATGTGTGCAGTCATCCCTCTATTTTGTTTATCTGTTGTTCCTCTAGTTAGCTATTGAAGGCTGTGACTTCCTCCTCTTGCATCTGATTTGTGTCTTTGCTTTGATTCTCCTTCCCTTTTATGTTAAATTATTTCACCCACAGTCCATTCATTAAATTCCTTATTCCCTCTCTCTCTCTCCATCTGTGTCAACCCTCTCTGTTGAACCTTTCTCCCTTGCCAGACTGTGGCAGACGTAGTTTTGCAGCCGATCGGATAGTTGGTGGTGTGGATGCCAGGCAGGGCAGCTGGCCTTGGCAGGTTAGTTTGCAGTACGATGGAGTTCATCAGTGTGGAGGTTCCATCATCTCAAATCGCTGGATTGTTTCTGCGGCTCACTGCTTCCCCGAGTAAGTGACTTTGACTTATAATGGACCAATTTAAATGAAACAAAATGAATGACAATGCCCATAGACAATAGTCACTACATGTTTAATATTTTTGATTGACATATTGATGTTTGATTACAAAATGGTATATATTACACCAGCAGCAATAGCTTCATACATAGGGTTGACTGGCGTCATCATTGATATGAAAATGCACCCCAGCTCATTGAGGAATACATGATGAAACATGTGTTTAAACAATAACATAAGTTAAAGTAGAGTGTAGTTTGACAGAAATGTCAGTGAAGTGTTTGGTGAACCCCAGAGAAACAGTCTAATCAGCTGGTCTGCAGTTTAGAGGTATCCATGGGGATACTAACTGCATGACAAATTTGCCTACGTTCTGGCAAACGATTTAAGCAAGAAGAGTGAAATTTGTGACCATAAGGACAAAACAGACCAGAAAAACAAACAGAACTTCCCTCCAGCCTCTGAACATAGCCTGAATGAAATTCCTTGTGTCATAATGATATAAATCATTAGTAAAGAAAGAGATAATGTGAGTATCCGCTCGGTGATTCAATATCTTCCCCAAAAATTGAATGGGTTCTTCCTTGGACCATGTTCCACCCATCTACCGAGTTTCATGAAAATCTGCTTTGAGGTAATCCTACTAATAGACAGACAGACAGACAGACAGACAGTCCCTGAAATCAGTACTTATGCAGTACATCATTTAAAAATAGAATCAGGACATTTACTGTGTAGTATATTGTCTCAGATACAATGTCTGATTATTTGTGTTACACATGGTGTGTGTCATTATCAGGAAGTCTCCTCAGATTGCTCTTGGTTTAACAAGTATGCTCCATCTGTGTTTAGGATGGTGTGAGTATTTATAGGTGTCAGTAAAAAACTGAAATAGCATCTAAAACATGAACAATATCACTACGTCTTCCTCTGCAACTCTCTGTCTTAGACGATCCCGCTTTGTAAATCGCTGGCGTGTGCTACTGGGCTCCATCTACAATAAACCAGTCAATGCCAATGTGGCAGAGGTGAAAACCATCGTTTACCACAAAAGCTACCTGCCTTTTGTCGTTGCTAACATTGATGACAACAGCAGGGACATTGCTGTACTGGCCCTGACTCAACCACTCACCTTCAATGGTAGGAAATACAGTAGCACAATGGCACAGGCATGCATATATACTGAGGGAGAAACAGACCTATCTAAACAAACGTATGTGTTATACGAAGTATAAGCATGAAGAGGAAGAGAGAATCATTCAGGTTTCCTGAGTCCTGTATATGAGACAGCAGGACTGCCGTCCTTTTATCCAACATAACTACATCAGGAGTAATGCTTTCTGCCTGTGCAGGAATCCCAAGGTTCCTCCTGTAAATAATCCTTACTTCAATGACCAGAGATACAGTCTTTATCCTAAGAGTCATCTACTGCAATCTCTACAAAAAAGGGGAATGATCAGTAGATTATAAGTGTGAGTTACACTGGCATTAAAGTCACAGTTTAGGAACTTTGTTTTAACTTTCCGCACACTTAAGAAAGTCAAATCAAAAAAGTGCAGTGTATTTTCGTGCTATGAGATAGAATAAGACCGATAATCAATAGGGCACTTTAAAAGCAATGCCATTTCTGACATCTAGTGTTTGGTATTAATAACTACAACGACAGCATGAAGTTCATTTGAGAAAAGAAGTATGTGACAGAAAGTCAATAGCTTCAATGGTTGACTGAATGCTATATGTTATTATTATTTACAGTTACATGTTTACACAAACAGTCTGTTCCTTCTTCTATGCTTTATTTGTTTTGTGTGGAAGATAAGGTTTGTGTATGGTTACTGAATAAACAAGTCTGCATACTCATTCTTGTGTGTAGAATACATTCAGCCTATTTGCCTGCCAGCATACGGTCAAAGACTGATAGACGGAAAGATGGGAACAGTAACAGGCTGGGGAAACGTTGGATACTATGGTGAGTTTATTACAGCTACTAAATATTACTACTGTAACATACAGATAACGCTGAATAGAACTGATTTCACTTAAAAACACCTTGGTGACAATTACTCAGGACAACCTCTTATTGCTTTCCAAGTGTTTTCGTCTTCTTTAGTGAATCAAGTTAATGTGCCATTTACAACAAGCCACAACAGTAAATACTATTGTATAAGAGTTTACCTACTCAAATTAAAATGTAGAAATAAATGTATAGTGTATTATCATCATCAGAAAGAGTATTGATACACATAAAGTTTTTTTATAACTTTGTTTGATAATCTTCTGTCCCAGGTCATCTAGCAGATGTTCTCCAGGAAGCGACTGTCCCCATCATCAGTGATGCCCTTTGTAATGCACCAGATTACTATGACAACCAGATCACAACCAGTATGTTCTGTGCTGGTTATGATAAGGGAGGCACTGATGCCTGCCAGGTCAGTAAGTTACATGAGTTCATGTAACTCGGTGCACAAACATGTTTGTGTACACAGTATCGGTGTGGGTTTTTAAATGAGGCACTGTAGTGTCTTGACAGTTGCTATGATTTTATACTGAAATTAAACTGTGTGCCCAATGTCTTGCACAATGTACCAGCATCATATACCCGCTTGTCTGATGTGTTATTACATTCTTGTCAATTTAAATGTCTGAATATGCCATCGCCTAAAAGGCGCAATTGTTGATCGTGCGTGTGTGATCTGCTATCAGGGAGACAGTGGTGGCCCTTTTGTGTCCGATGACTGCTTGTCGAAGACCAATCGGTATCGGCTGCTTGGGGTTGTGAGCTGGGGAACCGGATGTGCCATGGCGAAGAAGCCTGGTGTTTACACAAGAGTGTCCCGATTTCTTCCCTGGATATCTACAGCCATGAGGGTAAGAGACAGTATATATATATGTTTTTGTTCAGTGTATTGTATTGTTAGTTGTTGATTTTATTGTTGTTGCTGCATGCACAATGCAATCTGTATTTTTGTCGCTGCGAGGTATTCATCCTCAGGTCTACAATACAGTACAGCCAACTTCCAAATAAGTCCTTGAAGTATTTGGATTTGCCAATGTTCAAATTCAGCATGGAAAGTAGAAGGATCAGTAGCGGACAGGCTTTTCTTCACACACACATATTTTAATGTTTACTTCACTTTATTGACTTGACTCAAGTGTAAAATGATGCATAAAGATGCATAAAATGAGCACAAAACACTTGCTTAACAAATTAAGGTAATGTATAGGCTGTCACCAATGTATGAAATGAATGTTCTATACATGTTTAAAGACTAGTTATCTGTGACATTGTTCTCATCCCTCTCCTACAGAACTATAACAACTCGGCAGGGCTTCACAAAATGGCCCGAACATGAGATTTCTACACCCATGTCCCGACCAGGTGGACAAACGCTGGGTTGTCCACAACTTATCATGGTTTCAGATTTATACCTAAAACGTTCACTGATGATGTAACCACTTCTTTTTCCAAAACCTTCCACCAAAATCTTACCGTCACAATCCCAGAGTAAGTTGACTAACTGTAAATGGTATGAAGTTAAAAAATCACAATTGCTCTCCCAGGCATAAAATGCCAGCAGAGTAAAGTTTTCTTTGGTCAGGAAGGTCTTTAACAATGAATTGACCCCAAAGTACTTCCATGGCAACCATGACATGAACTGTTGAACTTTTTTAAATGCTCAGTAAAAAGAACTTCATTGCTTTCTTTCTTATCTACTTTAGCATAGCATACTCTGGACCATCCTTAACAAAAGGAAACAAGATAATGCTGCCCCACAATTCTTTACAGCAGCAACTTTTAAACTATACACCCATAGACAGATGTACAGTATGATCAACATAACAGACGAGATGGATAGATCCTCATATACCCTACATCCAAATGAACTTGTTCTATACCAGGATAAACAAATACACAATGCATTAGTGTTTTTCCATTTTTCATCTCCAATTCAGCATTTAGAATAGAAATGAAACCCAAACCAGAAATCAACTTGTTCTTGCTTGTCCGTCTATTGATTTATTCCATCAGCTTTATTAAGTTTAATTCTGTCCGCATTTTGATATCATCCAAGTTAAGCTGCTGTGCGTCATGCATAAAAGCGCTCAGCGCCTGCATTTCATGTTTCTGCCCTGGGCAAATAACTGTAGTTATTTAATACATATACATTGTATATTCGTTTATCTTGTTATTAAACAAGTTGACACAGTGTTGAAAAGATGTTACATGGTTACCGTTGCTTATGAAGTATTTCTTTATTATGTGTTAATTTGCTAATATGCTTCTTTAACTTTCATGTCAAACCCACCGGTGAACTGTGAAACTGTGAATTTGGAGTGATACAGTCATACATTTATAGGCCCATCATGCCTATCAATCTAACAAAAATAGTTTCAAGCTAAATGGGATCAATGTTGATAAGTAAACGTGTACAGGAGGGCGAGCATGAGCATTCTCAAGGTGACAAATTTTCTTTTTTGCAGAAAGCCTATAGTCCTGTTCTAGTTTTAAATCCAACCTTAGTAATGGAGAAATATTCTTCATGAAGTCCTGATAAATTCTGCTTCATATTTTTTCTTTGACGCCGTGACATTTTCCATTGAGGTTAAGAAAAAATGTTCTGGAAAAAAGGATAGGAGGGATATCCGACCGCAACCCTGGAGCACTTATAGAGAGGTTTATTTTCCACAGGTTCTTCAGTGTAATAATGAGTAAAGATCTGCAAGCACAGCACTTTTAGTATTTTTAGTTTGTACAAGATACACACAGTCTCACAGATCTAAAACTCACTGATAACAACAGATATCCTGGGAGCTTTTTGAAAGATTATTCATGTCCAACGTTTCACATCGTGTTTGTCTCCATAATTCAACTCTTGTGTGATGTTTTGATATGAAAAGATGAGTCATTGAAGATGAACAGATGAAGATGATGATCATATTCAATTCAGTATTTTGTTGTTTTGTAAATAATAGTCAATGTCTTGTTTATGTAGTGTTTGTACTTTTGTTTTGTTATAGATGTCTCAATGATCTGCAGAACTTGATGCCAACAGTGCAATAACAACCCAAATCATGTTCTCCGAAAATGAAATTTCTGCAGGACACATGAACATGAGTATGTATGCTCATCCACAACTGAAGTATAGTATTGTTACAACAGGTACAATGACAATTTATCCCTCATGATATATTATCAAGAATAGATTGTAGAATTTTAATGAAATTACTCAGTTTGTATCCTGCACTTTCCTGTCATTGACAAGCCTAACTAGACAGATCAGTTCCATAACAAGCTGTATGACTCGTGTAAATGTTGTCATAAAGCCTAAAACTGTCCCTCTTTTGAAATCAAATGAATGAAGGTATTTTTACAGCAATTATATCTGCTACTTAAATAAATATTGTCACTGGCTGTAGTGCTATACGGTATGGATTATGTTATTTGTTGCTTTTAGTATGATATTTTAGTAGGTGTATATTTAAAAAAAAGTTCCTTAATGATGTATAATTATACCATGTTTATTATATTAAGTTGCAATAGTTACACTTCAGACTGCAGTACCCTACATGAATATATTATAATATGCGATATCCATTACATACAGAAAAAGAATATTCAAGGTAAAATATCATAATGCCTGTATTTGTACTCAGTAAAACTGTACAAACCAGCAAATATTAACTCAACACAATTTTATAAATAAATACAAATAATATGAAGTTGGTTTCATTTTTGAAAACCTGTAACATAAGATCACAACTTCACTAAGAGACTGAGCGTTGAACTTTCATTACTGTCTTAAGATGACGACGCCACATGATGAGATGCAAAGGCTTCTTGATGACGATGAAGCTGTTCAAAGGAGGAAGAGCTCTCAGACTCAGCTGGATGAAGTAGTGACAGTAGCGTAGATCACATATTCATCCTTCTCTCCTGCGTTGGACCTGAGCATAAAATCATTGTAATAATGAAAATAAACAAAAACAGCGCCATTCTTGTGATAACCTTAATGATGACAGGACCAGGGCCAACGTTTCTCAGCACTCCTTTTAAACTTCGGTCTTTATCTTTGCTCACAAGTTGCACCTTATTTCCCTTTTATCACACTTTATTTGACGCATCGCCTACACAGAAGGTTGTACATCATTTCACTCAATTCATAACCTGAGATGGATCACCAATGTTGACTAAAGGCTACAAACTACTGGTCAAGATTGCAGTGCGATACTAATGACAGAAAACCTACCTGGAGTCTTGTGGGGCTTTATTATTGTGAATGTCACGTTGAAGAGTTGGGTTTCTGGGTTTGATAGTAACTGTTGAGTAGGTAACCTCATCTTCAGCAGAAATGGATTTCTAAGAGAAGAGGAGTGAGTGTATTCAACACAACAGATGGAACATGGCGTTATGTTGTATGCATTTGAGTGTTGACATTTGCGCAGCAGGTTTACATCTTGCTGTGAACTCCTGTGTGGAACTGGAGCAGGTGGATGAAGTGATGGAATGAAGTTGACGTTGGCATAAACACTGTTGGATTGATCTTCAGTGGCTGAAGAGCTGGTGCCGCTTCCAATGAGCCTGAGGTCAATCTGCTGAGGGGACACAACACTAGTGAGTAGGTATGCTTGCACAGATGCTCTCCTGGTACTTCTAACTTGTCTGTTTCTTGTTTTTGTTTGATTAGGACCATATAACATGTTTTGCATCTGAAAATGACAATACAATATTATACGATACAATGTACAAAATTCCTTGTATTCCAACAGAATTCATGTTCAAAAGTTTGATGAACTCACTTTCTTCTCTGAATGGCCCATCTTTCTTTTCTTCCTAAGAAGTTGATAAAAAATAAGAAATGATTAATGAAACTCCACTGAGGATACAGCTTTCTTATACGCTTGACCCTTCTTAGTCAAAGTTGTTCTGCAATCTTAGGAATACAGCAGCTTGTTTCCGTCAGTGTGTTAGAGGTGATTCAAATAAGTCGGTTGAGTCCACAGGGACTCCTGGTCACCTTTTACAGTCGCCTGCGACACGTTAATAAGCTTTCAATGTTAAGCAGAATAATTTATTGTAAATAATTTATAAACAGATTTAACCAATGACAAGTGTTTGAAAGTTCAGATGTTAAAAAAAAAAAAAAAAAAGGGAAATTAAGATGACAAACGTGCATACGCAACACCATTTTAAAGTTACATAACGTTAAAATGTCCCGTGCATTGTAAGTGTGGAAATGCCCTTAGTCATCAGCAGCTAACCGTAATATCGTTATGAATCATTCGGTCACACTCACTCTCTCCATCAGTAACTTACCAGAAGAAAAGAAGAGCCAGCACAAGGATCACCAAAAGAGAGACTCCTATCCCAGCCAGGACTGGGAGGGGGTCGATTCCTAAACACATATTAAAGTGAGATTAATGTTGATGGTTGGAATTATGATGTATACTTAAGCTTTTCTGCCTTTTACCAATTCAAATAAAGAAGGAAGATGAAGCTACCCAAATATATAGAAGCTGCCTTTGCGGGGCTCATACAAGAAACACTGTAGTCATATTGTGACCTCATTTACTGTTTGACAGTGAAGGTACAAACCATTCTCTTTGTCCTGTATTGTCAGCAGCACCTCTGTTGAGTTGTTCTTCCCCAGCTGGTTCCTGGCGTGGCAGAGGTAGAATCCAGTATGAGAGGCCCCCACAGACTCGAGGGACAGCACCTGTCCCGAGCCAACCTGGATGGAGCTGGAGTTGGAGGAAACCGCCCTCTTGTACCAGATGTAGCTGTCTACTGCCGGGTTAGCTGAAGTGTTGCACGTCAGATTCACACTGCTGCCCCGTACAACATTCGATGCATCCAACGAAACTGATACGATTGTTGGACGGTCTGAAAGAAAATAGAAGTGGTGTCATGTTAAAAGATGAATGTGATCTTACAGCAGTATTAATGCTTTATGAAAGTGATAATCAACTAGTATCATCAGGATGATTACAGGGATAAAGGACCAGTAAATACGTCTTCAGACTTTTCATAGTATTTTGCATTATTTCTTGTTAAATGCTGCGTCAATACCAAAATGTACTCTGTGGATGCACAGCTCACAATTAAAGTCTGTAACCTGGAATGAATGTTAACATTTAGAAAACTCAAGTTTCTCAAGCCAATTTTGCTCTTCTCAAGGGTTGCTAGCAACAACACAACACCTCTTCCCTCTTCAACTTTCACAATATTTCCTGTCAGAATGTCTTGAGGAAGTCAGTTTGTTCAGTGTTTTCACATGAGAAAACCCTGCTTATCTTTTCTCTTACTATCAGTGGTTTATGACACTTAGCTGTATGGTTGTTATTCTTTTGATATTCAGTTTTCAGTAACAAACCAGAGACTTTCATGTGTATTATCCGAGGAAACTTACAGCGGACATCAACGTGAACCTCAGTAGAGGTAAAATATGTGGCCCCCCTCCAGCTGATGTTATTCCAAGCCTTACAGTAGTAACGCCCACTGTCGCTGGACTGAAGGACAGAGATGGTGTGACTCTGTCCAAAACTGATAAGCTGTTTGTCCTTATGCAGGCTGTATCCACTCTGAGTCACTGGTGGGTTGGCATCACTGCCGCAATTGAAAGTCAATGAGCTTCCTTTGATGATGTCTCTAGATGGGCTCATTAACAGCATGACGTTATGAGGAGCATCTAATTGAGAGAAGACAGAGTTTTAGCCACACGGAGGATGAGCATGAGAGATAATAAAAAGTTTGGCACATTAAAAAGGACAAGCTCAGATTAGTACGTCTCCTATATGTTATACTATTCAGTCTTTTATATCACAACCAGTTGACATCTGTACTGCACAGGGCGAAAATCCAGATACTTTAAATATGGTATCAATCCTGAAACAAAGCAATGGTGGGCGTCTTGACATGTCATCATAGAGGAAGAGCAATTGTAAAAATAATATTAATTGGGCTGAATTTCTTACAACACAGCAATGTCAGCCATGAAAAAGGTCTACAAGTTGAGCACTGAGATATTTCATTAGTCGTATTACTACTCACATTGAACATTCAAAGCCACAGAGGCAGATTTGACGTTCTCCTGTCCCACAGCAGCACAGTAGTATCTCCCAGAATCCTCTCTCTTGGCCTGGAAGACTGTATTTTTCACTGGTTGACCATCTCTGAACCACACTGTCTTTGGCGGAGTAGGACAGTCTGACACGCAGGTCAGGCTGACATCTTGTCCCTCAGTCACAGTGCTCGGCTCCAAAACGGCGGTCAACTCTGATCCGAAAACAGATTAATCTCGCTAAAAGTATTCAAATTCATGAGATGAATTTTTTTTAAATCAAATTAATAGTTCTGACATTACCTTTTACAGACAAATAAACCGATGCTTTGCTCGTCCAGCTGTTTAATGTCGTCTTAAAACTAAAATAATACTGTCCTGCGTCACTGTGTTGTACGTTGTTGACCTTCAGACTGCAGTCCTTGTAGTTGCCTACATATTCAAAGTGGTTTGGGGATAAATGGAGGGGAGATAACCCCCACGTGCCATATACATCCAGTTTCAATTTAGACCATAAGACTGACGTGGCTATATGCCAGGAAGGATAGTCATACTCGCACTGTATAACAGCTGATGAGCCTCTCAAAAAACATTGATTCTCAAAGGTCACCCTCCAGTCTCCACTCCAGACACCTAACAAAAATGAAACAACTGTTAATATTATCAATCTTTGCTATGGTCTTAATGGTCTGTCAAATACAATGAATAAAAACTCTAATCAGACTATTTTTAAATGTTAAATAATATCTAGCAGAAACAGCACAACAATGTAATTACAGTGGTCACATTTCCCATGTTAAAGCAAGATTATTAAGACAAAATATGAAATATATATTCCTTTACCCTGTATAACCAGGAGAATAATCACAATCCAGATTTGCTTCATTGTAAAGATCCACCTGGAAGAGGATGACACAGTATGACCTCTGTTCAGTTTGTGGACAGCAGAGGACTGAATAGCACATAAACGTGTTGCACACACCAACTGAGAGAAGCTGATGTATTTGGTTGTACATCCCCCGAGGCAATTTAGTGGTGTGAAAAGCAGAAGTGTGAAGAAGTTATTTTCTCTCTTCTCTGAAAATGGCTTTTAATACTTTTTGGTGTGGCTGCTAAGATACAGTATGTTGCAGTCAATTTAGAATTTGATTTTCATTTCCTGAGGATAAGGGTTATGTCTTTCACAGATCTAAAGCTTCAAAATGAGAGTTAGTATCTTATATCCTTCCTCACTTTCATACACCTCATTAAGAAACAGTTTTACCTCTCAATGAGTTCATATGATATTTAGTGGTAAAGGGGTGGTGTGTGTCTGTGTGTGTGTGTGTGTGTGTGTGTTGCATGTGGCGCATTCTTTAATTTTTCGGTGTTGTAACTGTTTATCTCAGAATACACCAATACTACTTAATGTGCCATAAAATAATACATTAGAAATACAATTTGAATAGGAAAATTAATTTGTAATAAAAGACAAACAATAAATATGAAAATGAATTACTTATGCGTCAACATAAAAAATGTAATTAATTAAATTAAATTATCCCAGTTACAAGCCAGTTTGACCGAAAGCTGGGAAAGTCCATCAGCTCACACAGGACGTTGTATGTGCGCCAGTGTGTGTGTTTCTGTTTGTGTGTGTGTGCGTGTGTCTGGCGTGTTTGTGTGTCTGCATGCGCCCCTGGTCTCACACCGACATCTTTGTCCACAAGGTGGTGTTACTGGACCATGCATCGGATAATGAAAAGGATAAGGGACTTTGACATTTGTGCCCATTTTATAAACACATCAGATGTGCAATTTTTCCTTATCTAAGGTCAATTTTGATCAGATGAAATGAGGCGACGCCTGCGAGCTAGTTCTGGCAGTCATCTCCAGCTAACGTCGCTGGACTGAGTGTGTCTCAGGAATGAAGCAACTCTTTCTCTTAGGACCGAAGCTCATTCTCTTGTCAGATAAAGTGAGAAACACGGAGACTTACAGAGCCAGAAGGTAAGAAGACAATCAAGTGGACAGTGATAGCCGAGTCTGATTAAAATTCTAATGCTGAGGGAGCAGGCAGTGATGCTGATACAGTTCAGCAGCGACGTTGACAGGCAGAGAGAGAGATGGTAAATCCCTTTAGTTTGAATACACCGCCAAATTGGCAGAGTGTGATTGGTGGATGACGTGGACAGTTGGGCGGGCCAAGGGTCACACATAGAACCTCACATCAGTAGCCTCAGGCTCCTAATCTGTGCAGTTTTGGGGGTCTAGGATATTCACTCATCACTCCCCAAGATCTCGATGTAAACTCATGCAGGGAGTGATGAGGTCGGAGCCTCGACGCCACTGTAACGTTATGTTCTGTAATGTTCTGCTACTCTAATAAACATTTAATCATGAGTTGCCTGACAGAACTGAGTATCGAGGTATATTTCTGACATTTTCCTTGAGAATATTTTCCTCCCATTACTTCCATTGTCAAAGACACACTTGTTTCATGTAATAACTCTCATCATAGTTCCACTGCAACATCAGGTTAGAATGGAATTTTTCTTAAACATGAAAAAGGTCAGGTCATAACTTATTGGGTCTATGTGGTATAATGACATATACATTGAGCATTTCTAGGTCGTGAAAATGTGAAAATTTCCAGGTGAGGCTTTTAGGTCAGCGGTATTTTAAGCTGAACATCAGCTGTTTATTGTGAAACTGCCAACGGCAAAAAAAAATGTGCCAATGTTCTCTGAGGAAGTTGACAAATATGTGGTGAAATAATGTAATGCCCAGTCCTGACGTCACAGATGATGAAATAGTCAATAACTAAAGAGATAGATAAGTAGCTTTAATAAATCACTGATCCTCCTTGGCTTATGAAGAGGCCAAATAATCTACTGTCTATTCTGAATGATAAAATAACAGAAAAGAGATGAAGGACAAAACACAAGAAATTATTTTTGATGCTTTTGTGTCTTTATTGCCAACATACTAAAACAGGTTGGCAAGCCTTGTTAAATAAACAGATGTGGCTGTATTATTCTATAGCTTCAGCATTGTAAAGCAAATAACTTCATCACATTTATTGATTTGCAAGAAGCTGTTAAGTTTGGTTGATTCATTCATGCTTTTCACAAATGTAGATATTGTGTCACATCAGATTTTCAAGAATTTCATCCCAATTGAATTACTGTGATCGACTGACCCTTTAACCTCTCTGCTGGCATTCAGTTTGCCACAGTACCAACAGGCATTCAAGCTACAACATTGCAAGTTTTGTTTTTCAGCAACAACACACTGGCATTACTGCTTACTTACTTTATATAAAAATGGAAGCAAAATGTCAATTGTTGAATACAACCACATGTTCCAAAATCTGAATAACCCTTATACATGTCAATTCATTTCCTGTATGTTTTCTTCCCAAAATGCATTGCAGATAATTGAGTTTTAATAAAGAAGACATCGGGGAGTCTGGGAGCCAGTAATGTTGTGTCATCCACTGTTTATATACTTTAAGTATCATCTAAGAGCAGCAGTAGATAGAGCTTGTACTGTGGAAAGCGATGCAATCTTTCTTTTCCTTCCCCTTCAACAGACATTGTACTATGATAGAAAAAGGGCAAAATACATGCAACACAGTTCAAGAGCAGAACTCCCAGTCAGCGGCAGGAACACATGTTGCCTTTCTGGTCTGTTGACCCACATTGACCCCATAACAGCATGTCGGAAGGCATCGTCAGAGTTCACAGGGACTTCCAGTCTTCTCTTGGTCAATGGGAGCGAAGTGACTGATTCACATGAGAAAGGCTTTGAGGAAAGAGCAGAGGGAGAACTGACATTTCTAAACTTTGTACAAATGTCACTTTAGTTGTTGCACCCTAGTGAATACACAATGAAAGAAAACAAGGATGTCAGTTTTAGATTATATTAGCTTTCAGTTTCTGGTTACTGTGTGGATGTGAGCTGTCATGTTTTCCTGTACATGCAATATATAATGAACACATTTACACTAAATAAGACAAATCAACAACACAACTTGATGGAATAGGTTTCTCCACAACCCTTCCTCTCATTCAAAGGTTTGTGGAAGGCACGATAAGAGGAACAAAGTGTCCTACCTTAGCGACTGTTTCCTGCAGGTCAGTGGCGAGGCTGGGGCAGCAAAGTGTAAACAACTTTAGAAGAATCCTTTGGTTTTTTGTCACTACCCAGTGGCAGGTTGTGGACCTGCACCTGCTCCGCACTGCATCAACATCACCCACAAACAGCAACCATATGAGTTCAGCTGGAAGTCTGACTTAGATCAAATCATAAAACAGAGGCCTTTTGTAGCTCCAGAAACATTCTTTGTGAAAATGTTTTCAATACCCAGAAAGGGGGATTTTAGATTTATAGCTTCTGGCAAACAGGAGGTGTTGGAGATCACAGAGGAAAGAGAGTAGAAGATGAGAGAGGAGGTGAGGGACTCACAAAGGTGGTGAGAGGAGAAAAATGAAAGAAGAAAGAGGAGGATGTTAGACAATGTAGTTGTATAATAAAATGTGTCTACATGGCTGCTGTTGTCAACAGCTCTGTGTGGAGACATATGGAACAGATGACTGAAAAGAACTGCAGAATGAAAAGAGACAAGCCAGAAAGAAAAATAGACAGAGGGGGGAAGTAGATGAGAGGAAGAGATAAAAGACAGAGGGATAGGGTTTTACCTGGACAGTCTGGAGTAGTGGACAGTGATGCAGTTGGGGGCGGGACTGTGAGTTTTAACTTCTGTGATTGGTGGAGCTTCCTTAAGAGGAACAATGGCAGGGTGGTAGCTGTCACTCAGGTCCTCCGGCTCTTCCTGCACAGATGCAAAAAAAAATTAATTGCCAACTTTTGTCAGATTTTGAAGATTTGTTTTTCACCAATCGTTTTCCAAATTTCTTTTTTTAAACATTTTAAATCGTGTACTGGATTACTTACTGGTATGTCAGACATCTTGCCCTTTCCCACTGGAAAGGTCTGTAGGGCAGACTCATAGAACATGGTGTCAGCTGTTACTGAGGGACGCTGGGGTCAAAGAAACACACACACACGTACACACATACACATGTACACACACACACGCACACACACACACACACACACATATACACATTGAATTTGCTTGCTTCTTATCGAAGACAACGTCATAAAGACGATGCTGAATATACGGAAAATGTTGCATAAGTTGCATTCTTTAAAAAACACAATATGAAATAATTAAGTGATAATCACTTTACCTTGATTGCTACTTCAACTGATTCCATGTCTACTTTGTGCATGTTCTTACTGTGAACACATGAACAATTATGAAAACATAATTCAGTGATGGGATGACTCCTATAACCAAAGCATGTGTAAAGCGTGGAGGATTAGTTTTTAGTTTTATTTTTTATCTCGTCATTTTAAATCTTCTTTTTCTTTAAATCTTTCTCCTCGATCAAAGCAAAGCTATGATTTACAGGTTGTAGTATATTCCTTTTGATAGCAGGAAAAATAAATGTATTTTTGTTTTTAAACATGCAGGAGAATAACACATATTGCAGTGTACTGTCACCTGATCATAATGGCCACAGTCAGAGTGATGAGCCCAGCAGACACGCCCACCGCTGACGCCAAAGCAATGACCTTTAGACGACCTGGAAATGATAGATGACATTACACAAGATCAATAAAAATAGCAGTTTACGGATTTAAAAGAGTACAGTAGACATAAAAATAAAAAAAAGAAAGTTAGCAATTTGGAAAAAGCTGTGCATCATTTTGCCAGCGTCTAGACTTGTGTCATGTGTTTCCAGTTCTGATCTCCAAATCTAACTCAGCTTCTTCAGCTGTCTAGACTCAAATAGTAGTTTTCCACAAGACCTCATCACCTCCTCCTTCATAGTGAGAGTGCTTGACATGACTCACTATGACTCATAGAAAAACAAGTAGAAATCGCTGTATACAAGAAAACCCAGAGTACAGACTTCTTTGGGACAGTGACAGGAAGGTTTCATCCCTCATCATTTCAGACGAAAAGTGGAACCCATAAAAATATCTCTTGTAGTTTAATCTCAATTAAGCATGTGAAAGGTAATGTCTGCGAAATTTAAAAACGGTTTAGGGTATTTCATTAGGATTATCACTGACACTTCATCTCTTCCATGACACCCTGAAAAGCAACAGTAGAAAGCATTATGACTCAAGCGTCCGTCCACGACCAACTGCAGTGAATGCAGGGGAGTGTCACTGAACGACCCACAGCCGTCGACACACACATCCTATTGTAACCGCTTCTGCCTCGTCGACTACCACAGCAATCTTCTCATCTTTCTTGCAGGATAAACATAATAAAACATTTTAATTTCATAGCTAATAATGGTTCCCTACTTATCTGTACTTAAAGCTCAATGCTGATACAATGACTGACATTTGCTAATTCAAACTCAATGTACAGCTGAGGCATTTGGAAATATCATTAGTTTTGAAGGAATGAGGTCATAAACCAAAGTAAAGGACAAAGTAAGTTTGATCTGATTGTGGTGCCGGATGAAAAGTCAGTGGATCAAATTCATCCTAAAGACAATTGAATTGTTTATTATGCTTCCATGTGATTGTATTATGCTTTGTCATGATTTGGTGGTACATTACATACGTGGATATGTATCAGTATGCATCTGGAGATGGTCATTGTTAAAGCAGCTCACAGGACAGAACATGTGGGGGCAGGTAACCCTGAGCTAGAGGAAAGACTCAACCTCTTTACATCCGTACCTCTGACTCGTACAGTGAGGACAGGAGAGCTATGGACTCCGATCTGATTCCTGGCCTCACAGTAGTACTGACCACTCTCTCCAGGGCCGACCTCCGAAAAACTGAAGACAGGGCCAGACCGGGCACCCCACGCTGCATGATGGAGCACAGAGAGGGAGATCCAGTCAGTGATGGAGGACACAAACAGACGGGCCAGATGTACACAAAGCGTAACCCTTTACTAACTACTAACATTTACCACAGCGTATAGATTTAGGTGTTGATGATTTTGTTATGTTAACCTTGAGTGGAACCACATTTTTACGATGCTAACATTGTACAGAGCCTCCGTCCAGAGCTAAGCGGTGCCATGTGAAGTTGTCCACAGCTGGGTTGGCCTGGCTGCTGCAGGTCAACGTCAAGGGTCGACCAGCATCCACCACACTGGAGGGACGAGCCAGAACTGAAGTGTTCTTGGGAGGGTCTGAAGGGAAGGGAAGACATAAAGAGATACGGCATGGTGAAGGTGAGGGCCTGGAGAAATCATTGATTGAGGGATTTTGGGGACCACCAACATGGTGAAATATTATGGCAGAAATGTTTGTCCATGTATGTATATTTGAAGTTTGTGGGTTAAACTTAGAACGAAAACACGAGGAAAGGGAGAGCATACAGATACTGAGAACAGGAAGGAAAGACAAGTGTGGAAAGAAAGAGAGAAAACTTTGATTTATAGTGGATGAGGGGTAGCAGACACAGAATCCGACAACCGACACATCATTTCCAACTCCGTCATTGAAGCCCCGTGGCCTCAGATAAGCATCAGTACTGATAACCATTGGTGCTTGGATGGAAAACATGATCTCTATCCAGCAGCTCATAAATATGTCTTCTCTCTCTCTCTCTCTCTCTCTCTCTCTCTCTCTCTCTCTCTCTCTCTCTCTCTCTCTCTCTCTCTCTCCCCCCCCCCTCCACACACACACATACAGACAAACAACACATTCTCTACTTACACAGCACAGTCAGTGTAGCCGTGTGTGAGGTTTGGTATCCTAACCGGTTCCACGCTGTGCAGTAGTACTGACCAGCGTTGTGAGAACGCACTGATAGGAAGGTCAGGTTCTGGAAGGTTCCTTTAGCTAACACCTGGTCACCTAGGATACGATACCAAGCATACCTGCAGGAGAGGGGGACCCGAAGATGATGGTGACAATGATCAGCGTAACAAAAATATATGGGACTGGGCAAATAACTAGTTTTCATGTTTTATTACTTTTATTACAGAATCTTGTTCACATAGACAAACAATTTATTGATTGAAAAGCAGTTAATGTCCATATAACAGCGCCCTAATTGCCACTACCTTAAAAGACAGCTAAAGCCTGAATACCAAAAAGAAAGTAAATTGCATAAACATAAACAGTCAAACATTATTGAGGAGTGCAATACTTCTCCTAATGATCATACACAATATAATAATACCTGCTGGTCGGAGGGTGGGCGTGGCTGACACAGCTGAGGGTTACAACTGAGCCTTCTCTGATGTTACGAGGCGGGCTCACCTGCACACGTGTGTTTTTTGGAGAGTCTAAACAGATAGAGAAAACCATTAGAACCAGAAATACCTTTAAAGGGAGGATTTGTAAGGATGCTCACCAGCTAGCTTCCGTCTCGCAATACCACTCTGTACCTCAAGAGGTGACAGTGACCGACCAACCGAAACTCAGGCTGTTATAACACTTATTGAAGCTATTCACCTGGTGGGGGTGAGGGAAATTGGATATTGTGGCGGTGTGAGAGAGCAGTGGCGCCCGTCAGCCACCGTACGGAGGAAACATATTTCAGCTGCAGCAATCTCATTCTTTTAATCACTATACAAAGTTTTTGACCCGTAACAGATTGTTGAAACGTACATCGACTGGTAAATCAAGAGTTTTATTCACAAGCTAACGCAAAGAAAGTTAGTATTTCTTATGGAGTCCAAAATATGAAGCATCAATAAGTAATTGTATCTTTGATTCTAAATCTCTAAAAAAGCTGCAGTGCACAATGTAGATTTTATACAGTAAAGTATGAAAGTCCAGCAGACAAATTTGTTTTTATCCTCTTCTGAATCCATATCACAAATTATTCCTATAAAGAAGAGAGAGTTTCAAATAGGACGATTGCCTAATGATCTTAACCGAGACTAACTTTCAACAGATTCACAAAAAGTTACATGCAGAAGTATTTTGAGTTGAATCTTTGTAAGTGTATCAGTCTGCACTGGAAATGTAAAACAAACTTACATGTGACATTGAGCAGAAGTGGTTTAGAGCGATCAGTTCCCAGTGAGTTACGGGCTACGCAGAAGTAGTCTCCTCTGTCTGTGTATTTGAGGTTGGGCAGGTGGAGCTGGGGCCTGACACTGTCTGGGATGCTGCCACTCTCCATGTCTGAGAAGGAGACAAAGACATATGATCTCAAACCACAAATGTAATCCAAGGCCTTTTAGTCTGTAAGCCGTGTATCTGCGTGTTCCAAGCTTCTCCAGAACTTCAACTGTTACGGTTCTAAGAAAATCTTTACTTCAGCAAAGGCGGACCTTCACCTGGGCATCTAATAATACACATGAACATGTACACATAACCCTAAGACATGCTGTACGCCATTCACCATAGTTACATGCTGTGGTGTACCTTTGAACCATGCAAAGTTCTCTACAGGTGGAGCCGCTTCACTAGTGCAGGTGAGAGTGACCGACCGCCCCTCTGACACTTCCCCTACAGGAAAAACTGCGATGGAGGTGGAGCGAGGACCGTCTGGACAAAACAGGGAGAGGAAGGAAGGGAGGGAGAGAAAAGAAAGAAAAATCAGATCAATGTCAAAGATGCACAGAAACAAGGAGAGTGGAGCTATATTTGGATGCATAGGTAATGAACTACAATACACATTTTCAAAATCACTTCTAGGTCGGAGAACTATTAGAAGAAGATCAATGCATCTCCTGGTTGACTTGATTTGAAATACTTACACCCCAGCGCCAGGGAGAAGGACGGGGACTGAACATTCTGTGGAGGGATTGGTCGACAGAAGTACGTGCCAGTGTGATGTTGGTCAAAGTGGTTGATAGTCATCCATTTCTCATAGGAGCCAAGGTTGAGTCCATTCCTGTGTGCAGAGCATCAAAGCATATTTGTTTTTTTTCATTTTGCGTATATATAAAAGGCTCAGAGTCACTATGTGGGTAGCCAGTAACATTCATTCACCTGTACAGTGCCAGGCTCCTTCCTGGGGCAGCACATCCTTTAGCGTGGCAGCCAACAAACACAGTCTCTCCAAAGCCAAACATGTTGGCTGGCCTGACTGGATGCAGCTGGACCTGCAGGTCTGAATTATGCACACATTCACACTACATTATGGCTGGACGAGACCAGTGCAGGGCTGGTGGGATCATATCACATTGTTTGCAGGATCCTACCTGTTACATCGAGTGTGATAGTGTCAGGTGACGTCCATCTCCCCAGCGGTTGGTCCGTCTCAAACCTGAAGTGGTACTGGCCCGCATCACTCAGCTTAACACCCCGAATCTGGACTGAACAGCTGGAATAGCTGCCCCCGATGTAGCTGTAATCAAGGATGAATTTGTTATCGCATTTATATATCACTTCACATTCATATCAGCTTTCCAATCTGCTGCGTGGTTCTCCTACCGCGTGCGTCCACGGTACGACAAGCTGATCTCGTTTGGGTCAGTGTGGTGGGTGAACTCCCTGTGACCTTCTGCAGACACACGGAACCACATGACCCGCTTCACATTGTGGCCTGTTAAGTTAAAGCAAAGACATTACAAAAAAAATGTTATTCAAAAGCATTAAAATGCTTGTAACTACCGACATGATGAGAATGGAATATTGAGTAAGTAACCAAAAGTTGAGCTATGTAAGATGAGCATTTAGCTCAGTGAGATCGGATGCATGTTTCATCCAACATTATTCAGTTATTCAGAGGTAAGTTGAAGTGTTGGTCATGAAGGGGCAGATTTGATAAGAACAACATATAGATTCATAGAAAAAATGTCTGCATCCATACTGACCCTTTTTTGTGTATTGTGTCAAATGGCTTTGATACCTGACGGATAGTCATAACGGCAGGGCAGCGTGACGGTCGTTCCTGCCCACACACAGATCTCTGCCCTAGAGAATGACACACTCCACCTGCTCTGGCTGCCTGCAGGACACATGAACAGTCAGTCAAAAGCACACATGTGACATATAGTCGTATGGACCCGTTGAAACCCAGACAGTACATATACAGAGAAAATAAAAACAAACTGAGAACTCTAGTAAACACTTTCCTTCATTGTAGCTTCTAGGATAAAAACATGGAATGGCAGCAGTGACAATGAGCCTGAAGTGCAGCCGTAGTGTCACTCTGTGCTGCTAACTGTCTGCCTGGGTGACTACCTTGCACAAAATACAATCAATACTTATAAATAACCTGAGTGTAAAGGCAAGGGCACCTGGCTTCAGAGCCTAATGTGCATAATGGCTCCTGTAAGTCAGTCTTTAATTATTTTGAACCGTAGTCACTTATTGTGCAGCAGGTTATGTGTGTTTATGACACATTTTTGATGCAGAAATCTGGAATAAAGAACAAAAATCTGAAAGCTCGTCGCCCTGGTTAATACAAAATACATAGTAAAACCTTGTTATTGTTTTAGTGTATGTTGTATTTCAGTGTTTTTGTCTTACCTGGTAAAGCTATAAGGATGGTGACCAGAACGAACGCACCTGCCAACATCTCCGCTGACACAAGCTCTGTAGTGTCACCAGAGAAGGAGAAAAGCACAGAGAGAGGTTGACATATCAGAATATGACACACGGGAATAAACATCTGATCAAATAAAAAGCACTCACCCCTTCAAGTATCTTCATTCACCTCAACCCGTCATACAGAATGAGACCTGCATTCGACCGTTGAACGTTGATGGAGGTGATTCTCATCGGGACGAGGGTTGCTTGGTGATCGGAATCATGTGGTAGGAGATGGGAGGAGTGGAAGGGGCAGAGGGAGGAGGAGGAGGAGGAGGAAGATATTGCTTGTGTGTTTTGCCTGAGTGACCTTCCTACCTACCATCTTTTGGACTGTTTCCATTTCGACTTACTTTCACTTCTGATTCTGATCATCTGCAACTTCTTTTAACAGGCTGATGACACATTTCTTATGTGATCAAATCAACTTCACATATTTCTGTAAAATCTGATGTCACTAGTGTTATGAATAAACATGGGACAATCTCTTAATGCAGTAAACAAAAAAACTTCAAATGGGGCTCTGCAGCTTATTAGAAGGAAACTAAGGTCCAGAACAAGAAAACGTTAGGAAACCTTTGATGTTGTGTATAGTAGGTTTATGACAGAAACCAAAAAATGACCAAAATGAAATGTTGATTTGTGCAGCTTTAACTAATCAACATAAACAAACTTACAGAATTCAGAGGCAATGTCTTTTTTTTTTAACACTGTGTTGTTAAGTGCAGATTAAAAGAACTGCAGTACCCAGAATGCACTGCAGATACAGGGTAGACTTTAAACCTGTATGATGAAAGTTGCTCGGGTAAAGTTGGTACAAAACCCACGATGACCGTGTGAGAGTATTTACAATGCACTACACGGCATAACATGAGTGCATTCTGGGTACTGCAGTTCTTTTAATCTGCACTTAACAACACAAACAGGACTGTAAAACTGAGCCTGTCTTCATTCTGACTCTAATACTATTGTTGACAACATTAACATTATGAGTGACGGATTGTTAAAAAGACAGGAGAATTTATCGAATAAAACCAGGTCTGTGGGCGTACATTAACATACGTAAGTCAGGCAGACATAGACTCAGCAGCTCAGATGTCCTCTCATCCACGGCTCTAATTGAGATTTGTTGGCACAGTAAACTACCCACAACCAGACATGGGGAAGTTTGAGACCTCTCAGTCAACTGTGTCCACTTAGCCTGATGAGTCTAAATGACTTTAACATCGTACTCTGCCACATTCAGGCCATAATATGTCAGTTTAGCATCCCGACTAGGCCAATTGGCTACTTAGCCCAGCTTTGACCCAGGAGTAATGATGATGTACAGTTTAACATTTCAGTCAATCTCTAGTCGCAGTCATCCAAGCTGGAGAAAGAAGGGGAAGTAGACTTCAAGGTTTCAGAGGTAATGTCTTGATCTACATGTGGAAATGAAGGCTGACATTTTCCTTATTAGTTGACTGATGACACGTTGGGAGGGGGTGGCAAGGGATCAGTGTTTCATTTAAGAAACATGGATATATATTGATTAATATTCTGCGAGAGTTTTGGGTTCCACTGTTCTTTTTTTTGGTTGGCCTCCACATAAAAATATTACACCATAATAGTGGTTTGAATTAGTGTAACGTTAATAGGTAAGAATTCATCCACTCCTCATTTGGGACCTAAAAAAGTGGTACTTTGTACAAGGCATCTGCATTATGTTTAATGGGCAGGCTGAGCTTGACTTTGAACTGAAACCCTAATAAGGAACAGAAACTCTACGGTTGGGAAAGTTACCTTCAAATTACAGTAAAAATCCTCAGGATATGAGGTTAAATGAACAATATAGTCCAGTTCACAGATTGCTAGCTTGGATTATGAGCTGGGACCCAAATGGGTCGCAGGCCCTCCTCTAGCGGGTCTCCACATGACAGGAACGTTCATATGATTTAATGATCCTGGATCTCAGGGAAAAAAGGTCATTTTGATTCCAGACTGAAAAATGTAAGAACCTACTATATTTTTTTCTCTCTTCTGCATAGTGTGTGTATTATGTTGAGTAAGAAGAAGGGTGGGCTTTGAGCTTAACCTGTAACCACAGAATGGCTTCAAACGGATCACAACACACTAATAGGTCAAAGCCTGATGTAATCTTAATCGAAAACAGCCCTGACCAAACGAATGAAGAGAAACAGATGGATGGAGGTAGATTAAGTGTGACTGACCACAAACAGAGAGAGAAAGAGAGTGAGAGCGGGACAAATGAGAGCGTTCTAAGGCGAAGGTAGGAGAGGGAAATAAGAGACAAAAACATGATGAGGAAAGGTTGCTAAGGAAGAAAAGAGTTACAGGAGATGATGCAAGAAAAGAAGGAGAAGAAGTACAAGGAGCAAGAAAGAGAGTAAAGATTTAAAAGAAGAGTAGGATTGTGAGAGTAAGAAAAGTGGATAAAAAGTGTTGGTGAGAGAGAGAGAGAGAGAGAGAGAGAGAGAGAGAGAGAGAGAGAGAGAGAGAGAGAGAGAGAGAGAGAAAGAAAGAGAGAGAGAGAGAGAGATAGGGAGCGATGGACAAATGCATGACAGCGTATCCAACCCCTACGGTAGGGAAGGTATCCATCCTCTGACCGCAGCCTCCAGACCAGATGAAGTGTGACCGTCTGGTGGTCAGACTGGACCTGAAGATTTTCCACTGTTGCAAAACACTTCCTGCCTGCTGTTTTCATGTAATGTGACCGCTCACAGTTTGCTCCCCTGCCATACTTTAAGTTGTACAATATGTTATTTCTGTGTTATTCCTATGCCCACAGATTAGACTCTTGGCGCTCCAGGCCCTTCAGTCTTGGATGGATTCCACATAAGCAAATAATGACTGTCCAACATGTGTTAGTCTTCAAATTGAGTGGTGCTCTCCATGGGGGAAGTCTGGGCAAGACTGATGATGATTTGAGCTACAATCACATCTGACAAGGTGATATGTTGTTTCTGTGCTGACTTTTAGGATCTCAACACGGAGACTTGATGAGTGGGATTTTTGCCAAGAGGAAAGTTTCAACCATCGGGGAACTGAACAGAACAAATAAAGAGAAGCTGAATGAGATAAGGAGCTTCTTCTCAGTAGAACTTACACATCTTATCATATAACTCACACTTATTAGCCACTTAGACACCAGACTCTTACAAATCAACTAAATCAAATGATGAATGTTCATATGATAAAAACTTCAAAATCTTTTGAGACCTATTGGAGCTCTATTAAATACTTCTCCAATTCACAAACTCTGCAGGGTCGGATTTCTGTCCTGCGTCTGCCAGAGACCTGTCTGTGGCTGCTGTGGTATTCCACACTGAATGAGTCATGTCTGATGGTTATTATGGGCAGGCCTTTGGCTCCCCCCGTATTTGACCCCGTCTAGTGGCAGCAGACAAAATTACATCTTTCTTGAGTCTCATCCAACCACGCTGACTAAGATCAGGTTGTAATTTAACCAGGCAAGATGAGATATGTGCACATTTTTGGTTGGTGATGTAAGAATAAACTGCTGAGTGAACTTTATGTCAGGTTGCTCACCTTCCTTTTTCAACATTACGCGTGCTATTTAAACCAGTAATAACCAACGCTCTGATGTCTCCCTTTCCACACACATCTTCATCATACTTGAATGGGATGGTTGAACATTAAATACATTAAAGAACAAACTCAAATTCACTGATAAATATTATAATCCTGTTTGGGGACGTATCAGCAACTGAGTCAAGTTGCAAAGTTAGCAGCAACACACTGTAGTTTCTTTTTTTATTATCCTGTTTGACATGCGATTTACGTCCGAAGCTAATGTTCAGTATCATTTAAAGATACTTATCTAAAGCAATGAAAAATATATATATATATTTTTTTTAAAGCAACCTAATGTAGCTCTGGCTGAGCAGCAGAGACCTCTGAAGGTACGAGTGGTAATTACAGGAGGCTGGCACATTCAATTCTGTTGATTTGTCGGCAGGGAGCGTACCGCACTACTTGCAACTTTATTTCAAATTCTTAAATTCCTCTGCCAACCTCCTCTTCGGTCACATCACTTCTACCGAGACACTGAGATTTCTGGTGCTGTAAAACATCAGCTCTATGTCCTGCCTTGTCACCCCATGTTTCAGAGTGTGGAGTGGTGGAGATGCAGCTAGTGAGGATGCTCTTACTGGTGCATCTTTAGAAGTTTGAGAGGGTCTTCGAGGACATGATGAGGTTCCTTACTGAGTCAGTTTCTCTGGACTGGTTGTGTGCAGTGAGGATAATAAACCTTACCATGCTGTAGTTGCTATGTGTGAGTAATGTTAGTATAAAGAACCACAAGCTGCATACTACTTATGCAATCCAGTTCACTTTTGGGTGAGGTGGATGAAGAAGGCTAGTCCGGGTCTGAGGATTATTACATCTTCATACTGCAGCACTAAACACATTTGACTAACTGAGCAGCTATGTTGCAGTGGTTTCAGAATTATTGCTTAAAGCTTCACAGGCAGATCCTTGAGGAAGAGAGAAACCCACCTTGTTGACTTCTAATGTCCAACTTCCACTAGTCAAGCCTATAATGGCACAAACTTTTCATAGAGAGCCAAATGTCACTGTGTCTGCCTCGGACTCGCGCGGCTGTATTTCTTGCATGATCAAATATGAGCAAAAGCCATTTCCTGATTGAGGCTGAGAGAGACCATGTGTGTCTTCTGTATGTGTATGAGTGCGTGGGAGCCTGTGTGGAGGTGGATGTGTGTGTCTTATGTGCCTGTGATGGTTTTACCATGTGTAGAGTCCCTGTAAGGGACTGGACTGAATAAAGTCGGATATGAAGGAACCTGTCAGGTCTGGGCTACTGTCGGAAACCAGAATACCTCCTCCTCCAGTTCCCCCTTTTCCTGCTCTTCCTTTCATTTCACCGTTTGAAACTGAGTTTTGTCAGAAGGCATTTATATTGTCAATAAGTCATGTAGTCAGAACATGTCGCACACAGATTTGTTTTGGTCTGACTCACTGATACGTCACTTAAGTGTGTTTCCCATCTTGTCCCAGTTACATATTAATGTTGAAAAGTAATGACATATAATGTATTTTAAAAACTGTTATACTTGTTGCTGACAACAGGAAGTGAAGAGCAGTCGTCCATCCCAGCAGCAGCTGTTTGTGTGACCCATCCACTACCTCAACCTGCCTCTTTACACAGACTTTCTATACAGTATATTGATGTCCTCTGGTTTGCGACTTTTCTTTGGTCATAATAACTACGACCACTAGAGGGCATCTGACAATTAATCGTCAAAATAGTTACGTTTCGATGCTGCAGCAAAAATCTTCTCTATGAACTCATAGTGGTGGTTTGGTTGAAGCAACCTTGCAAAAAAAAATAGAGGATTAACATCAAGCATTAAAGAGATACTTTATAATCTTATAAATAGTCACCAAGAAATTCAACATTGTTAGAAGGGTTGAAATAATAATAAAAAAGCAATTAAAAGAATCAGTCAGTCCCTTCATGTAAAGCTCATTGCTTCTTTGCTGATTAAACACTGATTAAAAGGCTATCAATATGAGCATTTACATAAAAGTATTAAGTCAAATGTCATGATAAATGTGGTTGAAAACAGATTTTACACTGGATTTTCAAATGGCTTTTTAGCAATTAACATTGTTCTTTGAACCAAAGGGGCTACAAACATCCAGTAAATGCGCCTGTAACTTTGTTACTGGTTTTATTTGAGTCCAAGTTTATTTTCTTGGGAATTCTGTGTTTGTTAGGTTTTAAAACACAATCACTACCACAAAATGAGCTTTCAAGATAAGGTTTGTTTAGTAGCTGTCAGGAAAGTTCAGTATTACATGCAACACAAGGCCAGTTGATACCACAGCTGTAAGTATATAATGTACATATGTGTTTCTAGTTTTGTTTGGCAGGGACTCAGAAAGATGATGATTCAATTCATCAAAAACAAATTATCAACATACTGAGACGTTTTAACCGTCAAACCGGTTAGCTTACAGGCACTGCAATATCGTAAGTAAGAACAGATAAATAAATCTGGGGTGGAACAGAGGGGCAGCAAACAGATCTGGAGGGTGTTTTGCCAGAGCCACATATGGCTACACCCCTGGTTTCATGTCGTCCACATGGAACCAACTCAGTCCAGGACTTTCCTGCAATCCCAACCCCAATCCCAACCTTAACCCAAACCCTATAATTAGTTTTTCTGGAGGGAAAACGGTCCACACAAGTCATTTTCTGGTAATTGACTACAAGTAGAGTTTAAATGGTCACAGACACACACACACATGCACGCACACGTACACGTACACACACAAACGCACGCACGCATGCACGCACGCACGCACACACACACACACACACACACACACACACACATCCAGTGGCCGTACAGCTGCGGCGTGTGTGATAATGAGACAATCCTTGGAGGGACTCATCTGGACTGTGTTATATCATCTCCCTGGAAACAGTCCACAACTCTAAAATTGGAGTGTTTGGTCCCAGTCAGCTGCAGCATGATGTCATCCAATATAATTCCTACAATCAAGGGGAAAAAAAGATATCTTATGACATTTGAATGTGCAAAGAACAGTGGTTTGCTTGAATATGGAGATTTTTGTGGTGAAGACTAATCCGGAGCTCTGTCTGCAGCTAATGTTTGTCGAAAGAGAAACTTGCCATAAACAGAAGAACGTTTCGCCCGTGCACCTGTCTTCTATTTTCTCAAGGGAATTAGCAGCCGACAAAAAACATTCTTTGAGTAAGTAACACAAATACATCATCAGAATCTAATAACCTCCAAAACCCCTATCTTCATGTGTGGATGAAATTAATATATAACTATAAATACATGAGAAAATACCCCAGTCTGGTATTTCACAGGGTGATCCAGGTGTTTGGTTTTTCTAATGAGCTTCACTGAGCTACTGACTTCATAGCACTCACTCACCCTACTGTGGCTCGTATTATTAACTCCACATCTGGACGGGGCAGTTTAACTGTACAGTTAGAGTTTTACAGTAGAGCCACATGCAGACAAAATGTAAATAACTGCATGCATGAGTAGAAAGAAAATGAATTTCTATATTTCAACTTTCTATTAATCACTTGTCTGATCACTTACGGTCGGTTTAGAGGATCAAACCAGAGTAATGAGGTTTCTCTGTAGTGACATTTCTTTTGGCTGAGAGTATTTGAATGTATATGAATGTGAGCGTGACCGTGTCCCTCTCGCCTCAAAGAATTGGCTGGGTCTGGTCTGTTTCCCTGGCAATAGCTTTATTAAAGACTCCATCTGCAAGTGTGTGTGTGTGTGTGTACATGTATGTGTGTGTGTGTGTGTGTGTGTGTGTGTGTGTGTGTGTGTGTGTGTGTGTGTGTGTGTGTGTGTGTGTGTGTGTGTGTGGTTTACAAGCCGGCTGTGGTGGTTCTCAGGGGACAGCCCTCTCCAGCTGCTGCTTTACAAGACGGTAACATCAAACACACACACACCTTTCACTTCAACCCTCAGCCTCCCTTAACAAGTTCATCAAATGAAGTCTTCACTTCTTCCATTCCCGACATACCGCTGATCTTCTTGTCCTTCCTCTCTCAGCTCCGGCAGTTCTCCTTTCTTCTTTTGAGACGCAATACAATATTTAAAATGTCCAAGAATATTTAATTAAAACTCTGAATATACTGTACATGCAGTGAGATATTCCAATGTACAGCGTTTCAGGTGACCTTTTACCTCACTAGAGAAAGTGAAGCAGAAAAAGCTCAAATCTTCTCTTCAACCTCCCATTCAAAGAAGGATACTGTGTATTTCTGCTCAGGAACAGCGGCCACTCTTGACACACATGGTAGTGATTGGACTTCGGTGCATTCAGTTCTGTTGATATGTCGTCAGGGGACTCCTGCACAACTTGTAACAATTGCAGCAGGTCAGTGCCGATTTGAGCTTGCTGTCTCTCCATCTAAACTCAAAGCAGTCGTATTATAATGCAGTCGCTAACGACTCGCGTTACACCTACAATGTGGCGAACATTTGTCTTTTTCTCTTCGTACCTTCCCCCATCAAGCTCATCTTTGGTCCTTTTGTCGCTGTCATGACATGCAAGAACAGGCGTTTGGGTGTGGAGTTGGAATGAAATAGATGTCATTCTTCCTTATTAGAAAGTCAGTGTACCATCAAAATGATTTTGTATCCGTTATTTCACCATCAAAAGGTTCATTTAGTTAATTTAAGTGATACTTTTCAAAATGACGGTGTTGTCACACGGTCAGTATGAAGTATGAAATGTCTGAAGTTGAAATTGTTCTTGCAATTTATTGCTCCTTTTACACTCCCTCTTAAACAGATGGTAGCAAAGGTAGAACTATTAATAAAAGACTGGACATCTGAAACAAGTTTAAGGACCACTGCAACAGAGGAAATAGTGTTTTTCAGTATTTTTACATTTCTTTTAAGCATCTCTGTTTCCCTCTAAATATCCTACTTCCCAAATCCCAATAATAGACTGTGTATTTCAGACTTCTGTGTGTCTCTACCTCCTATTGGTTTCCCCCTTTCTGTCTGTCTGTCTCTTCCTGATGTGAGCTCCTGGCATTTAAAGCAGCCAGCCATTACAGCATGGAAGGTACTGAAGCCAACCAGAGCCCAACCGTTCTGAAAATGTTAATGTGTGACCTTTTATTTCTTGTTACCTTTGAGTTGATGACATTTTATCCTGACGTACCTTACTCATAGAACTTTTGCGTTTTCCCAACAGGACCAGATTGTCTTGGACAGCTCGAAGTACACCGCGTTTGAAATTAAACTTCCCAGCTGCAGTAAAGTGTGGCTCTGCAGATGTCCGACAGAGCAGGACAGCCTGGCTATGGACGTACTGTGTTACTAGTCAGGGAAAGCAGCATAACCCTGGAACAAAAAAACACGTAACTGCTGTCGGAGATGGTGGCAGATGGAGGGGGAAGAAAAACGGAGTGAGAAAGTGTTTGGGAGAGTTTAAGAGGAAGTTAAATACAGGGAGAGAGGTGAGGTGGTGAGTGAGTCAGGTGGTCAAATCGCTCCTGCCACCTCATTAGCAGCGATGACATCACAACTGATTTCTCTTTTAGGCGGCTACCAGTGCTCCAACACTCGTCTGTTACCAGAAAGGTGGTGCTGCTACTGGACTGACTTACACTGCGGAGTCTTGGGAACTGCTTTCATGTCATTCATACATCAGAGTAATTGCAAGTGAAGTCTGCATCTGCTCTGATTGCAGAAGTCCTATCTCCCCTTCATTAATTGCCTGTACGTTGCAGCTGCCTGGGGATAGGATTCACTATAGCTTTGTTCTTTATGCTGCCTTTTGTTATTCATCCCTTTATTGATTGTCTTTGTCCAACATTCATTCAACAGGAAACAGAGGCCAAGGTTTGATCGCTGTCCTGGGCTGATTCCCTGCAGAGAGACAAATTAAGTCTTGATTATTTTCTACGGCCTTTATAACCAATGACATACACCAGACATGTTATACATTGTACACTGGGGGAATGTGGACTACAGTCGCTGTGATGGGTCAAATGGGCTGCTCCTTCAATTTTTCAATCATGTTGCATCCAACACAGTAATCAAAGGCTGCCCTGTGCATTGGTATAAGACGCAGTCTTAAACACTCTAAGCTGATAGTGTGTAATATCGTGCATGCACTAACATGATGTCCTGATAGCAGACAGTGTTTACTCCGTCATGTTGTCAACTTTGATTGACAACTCAGGGTGCGAGATGTTTATTATTGTCATGAAAAGTCAGATTTTCTTTACATTTATTTCTGCAAGTTTTATAAAGCCAAAAGATTCACAGCAGCCATTTCCTATTCAGCATTAAGATAAGTTCTGTTGTGTCATCAACGGGTAAAATGCAATGCTGCAAAGGCAAACCTGACTGTTACTGTTGGTAATTTATTTTAGTAGAAATATATATTAAGGAGTGACCCTGATTTTGCACATTTATATTGAAACAATTTGAAGTAAAGCATATTCAGCATTTTGTTGCTCTGACCAACACCTAAAAGACTGTTGTTGAAGTGTATGTGGTCGTGTCAGCCAAGAGCGGGCTGCAGATTGTATTCCCAAGACAAACAGTCGATGAGTTTCTGAGTCCTCTCATTGTCCTCAGTGGAGCAGATCGGTGGCTGTGGCTGGATACAGTGAGCATCGGTGCCAGTGAGTGTAATTGTACAGCTGATGGAAACCTCTTCAAGGTGAACCAGCGTGTTGGGTTGAATTTAGACGAGCTTCAGTAGAAAAGAAGCAGATTGTAAACGAACACCGGATAACGGATTAGAACCAGTCTTCCATCCCTCAGAGTTTCTTTTACTGCCCTACAGTGTTCACAAATAGCGCCGGATTCCAACAAACTAGATGAGACACCCTCCTGCGGCAGGGCTCAGATATATAACGACAGCTTTCAGACACACTCAGACAAACCAGATAAAAGTCACCCAGACTTTAATTTCCCAGCGTTTGTTTCATTGTTTTACAGCGTTCCGAGGGATGTCAAATCAAACAATAGCTTTTTATTATGTGTTTGAACCCAGTGCACCGTGAGCGTGTTTGTGAGAAACTCTATCACTCTATCATAAAACAGGATATGAACGGAAAAAACTGAGAAAGCGAGCACGGTTTCAACTGATGTCTTCCAGTTGTGTGACCTCTCTTTCCTTCTCCGTCTTTTTTCTGTCTCTCTGACTCTCCGTTTAATAAGGCCAGCTGTAGAGTCGGCCTCTCTTGGGAACCAGCAGAGTGTGGCTGGAGCTGAGGCTGAATGAGGCTGAAAATGGGGCTAGTGGTGGTGGTGGGGGACCAAGTTGGGGGGCGAGCACTTCCGACCATTTTCCCCATGCAATACACCATCCAGTCTGGAGCACTGGCGGGCCGCCGCCAACTCTCTCCCCTTCATTTCCTTCCTTTCCATCCTACTTTTCTTCCTCTGTCTTACCAATGCCTCTTTCTTTCCATCTTCCCTCCCTTCCTGCTTCCCTCCAGCACTCCTTTTTTTCTCATTTTTTTTAGTCTTCTACCTGCTGTCTTTCATTCTGTGCTGGCCATGGAAAGTAGACAATTACTGTTGGTAATGACCCTCTCCAGACGTCTGCTCAGTGGCACCATGACAAGTCCAGAATCTTTCGCTCTCCCCCTCCTTCTATCACTTTCAGTGCAGGACTACAATAAATAGCTCACTTCCTTGGATTCTCTCTCCCCCTCCAGAGTCCCGATCTGTGGTACTGTATTGGGTCCAGGCCTGCTTCCGAGTTTTGACAGGTCCCTGACCCACGCCAGAGCGGTTCAGCTGGGTTGTGACTGTGGGGATGATGATGTTGTCTATGTGTGTTCGTGCTAGTGTGTATGTGTGTGAGAGCGAGCCTGGCCCTGGCTAAGTCGGTGGGTGTTTTTCATCAGACTAATGAATAATACGTCTGAGCTGAGAGAAGAGTATTGAGCGAGGGGAGCAGAGAGGAGGAGAGAGGAGGGGGAGGAGAGGGTAGGGGTAATGACTATCAGATGGTGCTCTACTACTGTGCTGCTGCCGCCGCTGTGCCTTTAAAGGAGAAAACTGCTCAATTTGAAAAATCATATTTGATTATTATTTTCTGGAACGGTCCAATACTCAGACTGTATATTATATCTGGACAGCACATCTTCACTTCCATCACTTAAGAGGTTCACTTTTGTTGAGCTCTGAGATCTTATTCATTCTTTAACCGCTGAACGTTTGAAACAACCTTTTTGTCATTTGTCTTCAATATTTGATAAGAATTAGAAGAATACTTTTATCTTTTTTTATCTTGCCCTTAAAGGTTTCTCCCTGGCAAATGTTGTCTATGCTCCCCTTGTACTTATGACTAGCCTACTTATATAGTCGAGATTACTACTCACTTCAACAGATCCCGAGGCTGTATAAAGCTTTAAAGCTATTTTCAGCTAACTTTTTTGGTGTTCCGACATGCAATGTTTGGCACTTTTCATAAATTTCTGCAGGAATTAATGGTCTCTTATTGAAAATTCTCAGGTTAGCTAATCATGAGATGGGGATCGATGGATTTTCGGAAGCAGAGGTTACTTTCTTTTACCACAAAGATGGTCGGTCCACTGTGGCCCAGAGACCTGATAAACCTTTGTATCCTCCGTATGAACCCCTTATTGGACATTTACCACCATGTGTGACATCTTCGCTGGACTGAACCACAGGATCCGACCAAACTCTGCCGACAAACTGGCAGCACAAGTGATTGCAAGGGAAGGTTCACCAGTGGCTAATGGTAGCAAACCAGAGGAGGAAAAGCAACATGGAATACAAATGCAACTCTCTTTCTTGTATTCCTTCTTTTTTGGGATGAGCGCTAAAACATTTGAATTATTATCATGTTTTCCCTTGATAGAATATTTCTGCAGAAAGCAATCACAGGTATGTACACCATTTATTTAAGTGTCTGAATTCTCTGAATTCTTCTTCCTTTGCGACACTGGAAATCAGGACAGAATCAAGATCTTTAGAAAGTAACTTGAATTGTAAACACTCATGCACACACATTGTAAATCCAGTCTATATCTAATTTAATTTCAAGTAAAACCGTCTTCTGGATAATTTCCCATATGAACTTTTACTGACAGCCAGTCGTCTCTATTTGAGGCAAATTCAACGTGATTATGTAAAAACCAGAGACGGGGTTGTGAACTCAGGTCAACCCTACATTTGGTTTTATGTAAATGTCCCTATTACTGTGCTGTAATGTAGTTATTTCCTTTTTCAGACAACATTCTTCTGGCGAATGCAGCCACGTGTGATTATGAAAAGGCTTTATGTCTGCCTTATGTTTTTTGGCCTGCGGGCAACAATTCAGAGAGAAATGGATACTGTGTGAGACCAGCCGCACACTCACGGCAGATGAGAATCATAGGAAGATCATGCAAATGCCTGTAATGATGGACCACAGTGAGTGAAGTAGGTTTGGAAATACTGTGGTGTATTGTACCATTGTGAAGCCTCCAAAATATATTTGCAGATTAATGCTGGAGTCGGTATGAAGATATAAAACTTAAAAATAATATAAGTGTTACTTTATATCAAGCAGCAGCAGCAGGCTATTGTGAAATCTGTTTTCATTGGTTGATTTTTTTTTAAAATACTTTCGTTCTCAGTTTGTATTTGCAAATTTGCTAATGTATAACAGCAATACTTGTGTCTTTTGAAACTGGGTCACTAACTGAGGTGAAGACCTCTTGTGGGAAACTGATCCGTATGAAAGGTTGCAGTAGACAACCTGGGGCAATGTTTGCATTGAGGCAGGGTGTTCCCGTGACTGACATGATGTAATGTTGATCCAGACTGCGTCTCAGATGTTCAGAGTTAACAGACACAGGCCACAGTTCTCAAAAACATTTCATATCCAATCACCAGAAGTCTCCATTGATGCTTCGGAAACCAGTGAAGCTGAAGTGATGGAGCACAAACAACACAATGTACCATACTCCAAATGAAACAATCCATTTCATTCTCAGTCGTCCTTCCATGTGAATGACCACCAGTTTATGGTGTGAAATATGATTACTAGAAGCCTGAACTCATAGCAACTCTGTAGTTTGCTGTAAAGCAGTAGAGTAGCAAAAGCTAATTTCTAGTTTGGTATTGATGGGAAAGACCATAATGCTTTTCTAATTCTTCTTCTTGAAGATAGATTCTGATGGCTGTTTTAACTTTGGATCCATTTGGGTGTCAGAAATACACCCAGGTCCAATGAGCTCAGGCGTCCCCCCTCGTCAGTCGCAGGCTTGTCATTTTTAGCCGACTGTCTCTGTGGCCGGGTAACCTGAAAGACATCACAGGCAGCACATCAGATCAGGTGCAGCTCATTAAAGGGCCAGTTATACTCCAGCACAGCAACTCATCCGACAGTCACGAAGCTTCAGAACCCCTCACAGACACAGACGCACATATTTACCAAAGCTGTTTTTGGGATATTCATATGGACTTAAATTCATAGTAACCCTAACTACTGCTTATCCTATCCTAACCTCACCCTCAACCTAACTAATAACCAACCTGAGTTTCACGAAATGGGGACTCGGCTTTCGTCCCCAGTTGCACAAGCTGTTCCCAGAGTACTGGTTTTAGGTCTGGTTTGTGTCCCTGAGAGCAGCTTAAGTCATCATACCAATGCACGCACGCACGCACGCACGCACGCACGCACGCACGCACGCACGCACGCACGCACGCACGCACGCACGCACGCACGCACGCACCCCTCAGGTTAGGGGGCGTATGTATGACGATATCTTTGATGAAACCCATGATTTGACATTCACATCCATTAAGGACTCTATGAATTCCTTGCAAGAGGGACTGTGTAATCCCAATATTTAATTTAATAGAAATCTGGGAGCTCAAACAGAAACCCAATAAAAATCCATTTTTTTGCAATGTTGAATGGATCTGCCCCAACATTGAATGGGTTTCTCCTGCCTATGCGACAATAAAACATATCCTGCAGAAGTAACAAAGTTTTGCGTTCTACAGAGAAATGATCAACTGATCACCTCTCATGTCATTTAAAACTCTCTTAAAGGTTCTACATCAGGACCTTGGACTGATGGACGGTCACATTTGCTTAACAATTTTGAATCCTTACAAGTCTTTCAAACATTACAAATTACAAATGATTTCTAATCAGCTGTTCAGACATGAATGTTAACAAGTTGTACCTGCAACATGAACTTGACATGAACAGGGTAATATATGAAACATTAAGTAAATGTATCCAAATCAATTTACAGCTATAGTCTACTGTATTTCACAAACTACTGCAAATCGCCATAAAGTTTACCAGGGATAATTAGGAGAGTTTTACATGATGCGTGTGCACATCATTTTGTCAATAGAACTCACAGGAAGAAGGTGGGAAACACACAAAACTGATTAAACATTTAGATTTTATAGGTCTTTACAAAGATTCAAATATTTACCAAGAGGGTTGAAAATTGATACGAAAATTTGACACATGAAATTGATAAAATGTAAAATATTTTTCTCTTTGAACACTTCACTCACTGCACTTCTAGTGTGGCTATATGATTAAGGTTTTTAATTCAACTTTGCGGGCTTGTTTATGTATTTATATACTTGTGTGATTCCCCCTGAGCATTTTGTGCAGTCAAGCATGACAACTGACACTGGCATCTGCAAAAACCAAGACATAAACACCGGGACTGAGACTGCAGGGAATTGTTGCACGTAGAAGTGGGGAGGCAGCGAGTGATGAATGCCGAGTGTAACATTGTGTAACTCTGACGGATTATTCATTGTGCTATTAGTTTTCAGCAGCAGCTTGCTGTTGCCAATCTACACAAAAGAGGTATTCCAGCAATGGCAGTTGGGTTTAGAGTTTTCAATACTGTACTACTGAGGATTATAGACTTCATAGTTGAGTTTTACCTACGCTGTCAACCTTTAACCGCTGTACATTTGAAAGAAGAAAGAAATCCAAGGTCACTCAGTTCCCTGGAAATAAAACTTAAGTTGCCCAATCATAGCTAATAAAATCCCAAAGACTTGAAGTAGGAAAGCAGATTACATTTTAATCAAGACTGTATAATATTTAAGTCTGAGGAAAAACTCTGTCTTTCATTATTTTTCTCCCACTTGTGTCTTTCTTCCCTCGTCTGCTTTCGCTGTCTGATCTCATTTTTTTCTCCTCTTTGTGAGTAAGACAGATTGTTTAAGAGAGCAAGTGAGTAAAGTAGCAGCTCCCCTACTACAAACCCTTAAGCTTCCCCTTCATCAACAAAACACTCCACCCAAAAAGCTCCATCTCTTGAGACTAAACTACTTGCAGGCCCTCCAGCATTACAGCTTTTACAGATAAAAGGCTTCAGCCATGGCTGAATAAACCCAGTTCCCTGCTTCAGCCACAAGCCCAGACTGAACTGACAGCTTCCAGCGCTGCGGCTGCCCGCCTCCAAGCCTGCTGTCCAGAGACATAAACAGCACAGAGGGAGGAGAGGAAGACATGGAGAAGGCAAACTCTTGCTCCACCACTCAAGCCGCTCAGCTTCTTGCTGTCAAAAAAAAAAAAAAAAGTTGAACAATACATCCGTTTTTTCCAAACCAAAGTCTTGGTCGTACCTTCTGCTCTGTAAGATTAATTTGCAAAAGAAAAAGTTACCCAGCATGGAAGAACTACAAAAATGAAGGAGACAGCTATAAATCTATGTCCTCAAACCTGACACGATTGAAGAATGTTACATTAAATTATATTAAATAGAGTGTTCAGGCTTTTGTTATGGTAGGAGTACTTTGTTTGTGTTGGGCGTTCACTATCTGCTCCGTCAAAGAAAGCACTTAATTATTATTTATTGTTTCTGTCTGATGAAAACATTTTATCTCTGTTTCACTTCTATTCTAAACCGCATTCCAAGACATGTAATAATGTGTATAATATTGTTATTAATACAAATGTGTGTCAGTGGGCTTCTTCTCTCAGATCACCAAACCGTCCCACTAAATGAGGATGATGCAAGTTCTGTTTTGGGGTGGATTTCCCCAGAAACACACCAGTTGTGAAGCCAAAGCAAACTCCTGCCGACGGTTTGTCTCCTGCCTCCGGTCTCCCTGGCCTGCTTCTAGACAGCAGCAGAGGGACCCTCGCCGCTCAGAAGGAGGAGCGGAGGAGTCGTGAGGCCCTCCCACTGGCTATAAACCATGAGGCAGACGGGAACACTCAGACAGCAGGCACACGTGGAGCAAACAGGCAGACAGAAAGAGGAGGACAGAGCGAGTCAAACTGCTGCCACAGGCTGGGAGTTGTTATTGCATTTGGGACTGAAACAGACCAAATTATAAAAACTTAGGAAAAAGAGGACACATTTTGACTTCAGAATGCCAGTATAATTTTGCTTCCCTCCAAAGGATTTAACTGAATGAGGAACTGATCCTTGGGATGTGAAGAGAGAAAGACGAGTGGATCCTGGAACCTGCAGCCACCTGTCAAACAGCAGCTCTTGGGTCAATTCGCTCCTGATTTAGCATCAACTTGCTGATACGCCACTGTTAGTGAAGGGACGTTGTAAATCACAGCAGACTTAACCGGCTTAACACATTTTTGCAAAAAAAAGAAAAATTGCTGTTTCTGCACGAAGGTCCAGTGACAAACCTGCCAAGCTTTCCAAGTTGGCCCTCAACTACCAGAAGCTTTTCTCTCAGGAAATCTTCTCCAGGATTGGTCTCTAGTCGTCCAACCGTTGTCGTGGTGAAGATGACATTCGCCATGCTTCGTACGGCGCCTCCAGCTGGCCGGTTCATGTACGGCGACATCGCTCTCCTTTCCGAAGACGATGAGGAGAACGGGAGCGAGGGCTCGGGCTCCGAGGAGCGTACCATCAACTCCTCCAGCTCTGCTGCCTTTCGCCTGTCGTCCTCATCCCCGTCTGCCTTTCACATCAAGATGAACAGGAAGAGGAAGCTGTGCGGGGGAGGAGGATGCGTAGGTGTTGAGTCTGTTGAGGCCCTTGTGGAGAGGCTTGGCCCCCCAGGCTCGTCTCCCCCTGAATTTCGCCAGAGGACAGCAGCCAACGCACGAGAGAGAGATCGCACCAATTCTGTCAACACCGCATTCACAGCGCTCCGTACGCTCATCCCCACCGAGCCTGCAGACAGGTACAGACCAGCACAGGGGCAACTGTCTCATGATATTTGCTCTGATGCTCAAATACCTTCATAAGAACACTGGATTAAAAGGAACAATTGCTGCAATTATTCCTTTTAATCCAGGAAACTAGATCAGTACAATGTATTATTTGGGTAGCTCAGGATCGTGCACACCTTTAATAACACTTTGCAGTTTTAGGGGACAGGCCTGTAATCCAGTTTAGATTTTCTTTCATTCATGTATCATAGAGTAAATGTCCAGGAAGTATCCAATTCAAATATTAATAGGGATGAAATATTCAATCAGTCAGATTATATTTGTCATATCGCTACATTTCAATGCTATAATGTCGTCCCAATGCATGTTCAGTTTCATCAAATAACACTTGATATTTCGTCTTATTAATGCAACAAATCTCACTGTGACTTCATGGTTAGGAAGCTTTCGAAGATCGAGACTCTTCGTTTGGCCAGCAGCTACATCAGTCATCTGGGGAACGTTTTGCTTCTGGGCGAGGCGCTTCACGACGGACAGCCTTGCCACGCCCCTTCACCGCCGTTCTTCCACGTTAACTCCTCCCCCGGCCGAGGATCGGACCAATCAGCTCAGCCAAAGCACATCTGTACTTTCTGCCTCAGCAACCAGAGGAAAATGGTGAGCAGACAAAAAAGATAAATAACCTAGCAAGAAAACAGTGAGAGACGTAAGTGTGTACCAAAACGTGTGTATAAGCCCTCCAATAAAACAATGTGATCAACTTGTTCTTTTAATACAACACAAAGTGTAAGTACATGATTAACACTGACTATATCTATTTCAAAAACTTTGACAAATGAATGTCTTTCGATACTGTACAAACATTACAAA
>CAAKHC010019577.1:24323-41870 GCA_901007825.1 Macroramphosus scolopax | reverse complement strand
GTGTGTGTGTGTGTGTGTGTGTGTGTGTGAGATAGTAATAAGAATGATGTGTGTGCCATAGGTCCGATTGCCTCTTTAGGGCAGGATATTAGAGACGTCTGGAACACTTCACAATTTATTAACCTGTCAGGTTAAGGACGCCTGAGGCAGCAGCGGTGATGGTGTTTGTTTGAACAATGAGGGAAAAGCAACTCAAGTTTATGAGGTTTCTTTAGAAAGACATCATGCTCTTCTCTTATTGTTTACTTAACTCCTTCACTATTGTTTGTCCTCCCCCGTTTTCTGACCATGTCTCCATTTGTTTATTGCACATCTCTGCCCTCTTATGTTCTCCTTCCCTCTTTTCCAAGAACTTCCTCTTTGGTTCTTCCCTGCTGATTCATGTTTACCCTCCTTTCCCTCCATCTCCTCTTCTTCTGTCCCGTCTGTTATCTTCTCTTTCCTTTCATTTACACCTGTCGTTTACTTTTCTCTTCCCTCCATTTTTCCTCCTTCCCACGTATTTCCTGTCCCAGGTCCTTTCGATTTCTTCCTCGTCTTCTCTCCTCTGGTCTGTTGTCCATTCCTCTTCTCTCCCTTCTTTTTCTGTCTTTCTTCAGCTCTCCTTTAATTTCCTCCATTCCTCTTTTCTCCTTCCCTCCCTCCCTCCCTTCCTCCCTCCCCTTTCCCGTCTCCCTTCCAAATTGTTTTTTCGGGTTCTGTCGTCATCATCTATTTCCTGACCTCTTCTCTTCTCACCTCCTCTATTCTTGGACATTTTTGACTCGTTGTCAACCCTGTTCCTCATTTCCCTTCTTTTAATGTTCCTCCTATTTGTATTCTCTCCTTTCATCCCTTCCCCACTCCGTTCTCTCGTCTCCTCTCCATTGACGTCATTCAACAGCCTGGTCAGGTTGTGTATCAGGTTCTGGAATCAGCTGTAGCTGTAGATTACAGCGCTTACTTGAACCCTAATCAATAATATTTAAGCATGTACACTTAAGTTTAAGACACAAATTGCTTTAATGTAGCTGATGGAAAATAGATTTGTAAGAAACAACACAAAGACTTTTAGCATGTTGTCTGGTCCATGTATCAGTTATCCCCATTGGGCATCGACCCATCAGGCATTTTAGACATCCAACTGCCCTTCACATGGACCGTATAATAGTACATGTATATCAATACTGAGCAGCGGCACGATCCCAGACAAAACAGAGGGGACTTTAAATCGGCTTCAGAGCTTCATTGCGAGAACAAAGAAATATAAACAAAGTAATCTGGTGGATCATTATGACATCATCGGATTTGTCTAATATGTCAACCCTCCACATTAGGAGGTCCTGGGCTTCGAAATATGGGACTAAAATTGAGATGAAAAACAAATGACAGCTAAAGTCCTACTTCTTGGTGGAAAGAGCATCTACAGTCATTTGATCGATTCTCTATTGAAACGATCGACATATGCATTTCAACATATCTGAACAAACATTTGATCCTCTTTCAGGTGATATGATAAGATCAAGATTATTTTAAATGATGATAACTCTTGAAACTGTCGGTGTCAAAGTGACTGACAAGAAATAGGACAGAGGGAGATCAGTGCGCCTCTAAAGCCGTTTCCGAGAATTTGGAAGTACATCCAACTGGCCTCACAACCGCAGACCATGTGTAACCACACCAGCCCAGGACCTCCACATCCGGCATCTTCACCTGCAAGATGGTCTGAGACCGGCCACCCGGACAGCTGATGCAACAATCAAACACAGGTGCATTTTATTGATGGCATTTGGAATGCACAGAGATACCGTACGAGATCCTGAGGCCCGTTGTTGTGCCGTTCATCCACCATCACCTCATGTTGCAGCATGATGATGAACGGCCACATGTTGCAAGGATCTGTACACAGGTCCTGGAAGCTGAAAACACCCCAGTTCTTGCATGGGCTGCATACTCACCAGACATGTCACCCATTGAACATGTTTGGGAGGCTCTGGATCGACGTATACGACAGCGTGTTCCAGTTCCTGCCAATATCCAGCACCTTCACACAGCCATGGAAGAGGAGTGGACCAACATTCCACAGGCCTCAATCAACAACCTGATCAACTCTATGGAGGAGATGTGTTGCACCGCGTGAGGCAAACGGTGGTCACACCAGATACTGACTGGTTGTCTGCTCACTAACACAGATTTAGACAAATTTGAAGAACACTATTTGAGAGAAATAGGCCTTTTGTGTGCATTGAGAAAGTCTTAGATCTTTGACTACAGCTCATAAAAGATGAGAGCAAAAACACAAGTGTTGCGTTTATATTTTTGTTCAGTGGATGTACATGGTTAACGGTCTTTGCATACTTCGGATGAAAAGTCAAACGTTGAAGTGGCGTCTCATTACAATGCAAAAACATACTGGTGATTTTAATTACTAGTCAGGAAAGATTTCTATCAATCACAACAAATATCTGCTGTGTGTGGAGGAAAGTTGTTGCAGCCTTTATGGAAAAAAAAAGAATTCCTCTCCATCCCTGTGATCAGATCAGAGAGACATGCAAGTACACACCTAACACACACACACCATCCTCACACTAATATTTGGGGAAAGTTTGTCCTTTATGAGAATACTTCTATGATTAAGGCCATGTGTCAGACAGATAGAAATCATGAAACCTTTCAGTTTTTATGCTAATTGAGTCAGCGGGTGGAAACGGGAAATTCATTAGTGCTGTTCACAGTATACACAAATGTGTTTGTATAAGTGCCAAACATTCTTGGACAATATATATCTGCTAACATGTACACAGCCTGTTCTCATGGTAATGTGTCCATGTATGTGTGAGAGTACATAAACCACTACATGTGCATATTACTACGAGACTGTGCGTGTTACAGTACAGAGGCCATTTGTGTTTAATTTACGCTGGGAGGGAAAGGACCTGAGAGGCCTGTCATCACCGGGAGAGGACTGCTCCGCTCTGCTTAGCACCCTCATCTCCATAATGGCTTCCAGTTGCTCATAAAAGCCTGGAACCATGGGAAACCAGGACAGGCCAGTGGCCATCACGATGTCCTCAGATGGGAGAACTGGCGAGAGCTGCTGGAGCTGGTGTGTGTGCCTTGTTAATCAGGCACAAGATGAGACGATAGGCAGTCTGGTAGCACGACAACCCGTCACCGCGGACGTCTTGGACTGCCTTTGGATTTTAGATGTGTGTTCTGGATTTTTTAAGTTTTTGGACTTTCTGTTTATTTCCTTTGGTGTGTCACCTCTGTATTCCTCGTCAATCAGCTACCTGCCCACATGTGTGTTGTCACACCTGTTTCTCGTTTCGACATCAGTTCAGTTTTGTTTTCCAGAGTTTTTGTCGGACTTTAATATTCCTGGATTGCATCCTTTTGCTTTTTTTCACAACTGATCAGTTCTTCAGTCCTGCCTGGTTCGGTTGATTATTTGCATTTGGGTCCACCTGCCTCCTCTCACAATTGTAACATGAACAATTACATCCAGGACATCTAATTTGAAACAAATGATCCTGGCTTTGCGTTGGTATTATCATTTCATGCACGGAGATCAGACAGACTCCTCGGTTAATGCAAACCAGGCGACGGTGAGAGATGTAAAGTCCAGAGATCAAATCATTATAGCACTTCATCTTCTGTTTACCACACATGAACATTGAAGCAAAATTCAGAGCTGACATGTGTGCTAGATATTGCACAACTGTTTTTCCTTACAGTCTTTGCACTCAGCAGCCGCTGCAGAAATATGACCGCTGCTGATTTCTTGCTTTTTATTTTTATTAATACTTCTAGAAATATTACCCCAATAGTAATAAACCACTCCATCTGCAGTACACTGTGTATAGAATGTTTGTATACACTCCGTTGGGGCGTTAAGAACCTGAGCCATGTCAACACATTTGTGTTTTATTGGGTGGAGAAACGACAGCAAAGGGCCTGTGGCTCTGTGGGCACAAATCAAGCCAGCGTTAGCGCCTCCGACCAAAGACTGTATAAGATAAGTGGACGTAGCCAGCATGAGGTCACCCACGGTTTCTGGACGACTTGAAGCATCCGACATATGGCACATGGTTCTTTTGTAACCGGACATGACGTATCTAGATACGAGGGTGGAGTTGGGGTGGAGCGCCTATATAGAACAATAATTCACATCATGCTGTATTGAAGAGAACTAGAATGTACAACATAAACTCATTAGGAAATGTTTATTGCTGTCATAAATCCAAAGGGAAGTCGGGTCACTTTCTCTTAGACTTTTACACTATCGGCCTTCTTTTTAGTATCCAGGGGAGTCGCCCCCTGGTGGTCATCACACAGAATGCAGGTTTACGGCACTTGCATGTTGTCTAATTAGTGATTGAACACTATTCATTTTATTATCTGATTTCAATAACTGTAACATTGTCGTGCACTTAAAATGGGTAATAGCCTCCATCAGCCAAGGTTCTGCTGTGCAGGTCTCCAACATTGTGAAAGCTCATCCTCACTGCAGTTAACCTGCAATGTACCATCTTACAAATGACTTACTGTTACCTGATCAGAGTTATAAATAGTGATAGAGAAACAGAATAGATGGAAAATAAGAGTTTCACTGATACTTCATGTGTGCAGAGTTGGTCGCCGCTTTGTTAAATGTGTTTCCCTGCGACATTGTCACATTCCTCTGACACTTCGGCCAACAGAATCTGTGGTCAGACGCACATTCAGTTTTATTGTGGGAGAGTACTGTTGCCATAAAAGAATGCCAATGAAGTGATTGATACCATATTTGCTTAGTATCGTAGCGTGTGTGTGTGTGTGCATATGTGAGGTGCCTCGGTCTCTGCCGTGCTTTGTGTAAAAGACACATGTTTGATACATTACTTGATTAAGACCACAGACGTTCGCCTGTGGCAGACAAAGATCAGAACTCCTTTAAATAACATCACCAGTACCTTTGCCAACAGCAGTTTCTGTGTGTGTGTGGATGGGTGGGTGGATCAGAGAGTAGAAGGTTGGTGCGTGACAGTGATTTAGCGACAGAGTTATGAGGAATTTGTAATCGTGTTTGTGTGCGTGTGAACATTCTTCAGGAATCTCATCACTGACACCAAAAAGGACAAAGCCTCACTTGTAACAAAGCATCGCGGAGGTGCCGCGTTCAGGTTATTTCACCGGCTCCAGACAGACTGAACATGAACACTTGTGCTGTAAATAGATCTGAAGACGTCAATTCATTCCACACGTACAAAGATATACATGCAATCAAATATGCAAAATCATTACACATTCTGTTTTCTGGAAACTTAGTTTTACCTCTTCAGACCTTTTGAAAGTATCGATAGCTTCATAGATCAATGCCTATTGAGATATGCAAACTTGGCCAAGAGCTTTCAAGAAGCACAAAGCATTACATTTAGAAACAACTGCCCAACGTTGTGTATGCCACATTCCTTCGCCTCGCCAATTTCTGCTCCACCAACCGAAGAACCGGACAGAAGTCACTTCATCATGTGGGGCGAACAGAATTGATGAGCTTGCAGCGGATGCCAGGAAAAAAAACAATAACAATTTGAAATAATTGTTGTTGGCACAGGAGAGGTGCACCAGAATAAATCAAGCAGAGTACATTAGCAGCGAACGTGTGACGGTCATCAGTCAAGTCCAGTGAAATCAGCTACTCTTATTTCATTCAAACAGCACCTTCTCTAAGTTTTGCCACTTTGATAACTGAATTACCTACAGTACAGCTGTTGACTGTATCTTTAGGAAATATCTGTCACATATCAAAACATTCACATTAATATGGCCTCGCCGACAATGTACTATTATTACCACCATCAGAATGCAGCTGAGTAAAAAACTTCCCACCCCAACCCTCTGTGAGCTGCCTCTATCATTCCTTGTTCGCATGTACAGTTGTTTCATGCCCTTGTGCTCTGCACAGGCCCATGCTCAGGTCTGCATCTGCAGTATATAACTACTGCGTAACCTGAACTCTGCTGCCAGGCACAGCATATTCTTCTGCTCATGGTGGTGGAGCAGGCGGCCTGAGTCTGGGTGGGCTGCGCCTTCACCCATAGAATCTGGAGGTAGGTCAGTTACTGTATGTGTATAGACTTTGTCGCGGAGCTGATGCACCCATCGTGACACTAAGGCCCACAAACATATACTACACATCAGATCATAACCCCACAACACAACACATGATGGTTAAGGAAGGTAGTGCTGCGCCATGAACTAACCCAGCCAACCCTGTGAGACAGAAAGAAGGGCCAAGTGATAAGACCCTCCCCCACACAGCCTTTGGCTTTATTAGGCAAGAAAAAATAGTTACAGGAGTAGTAATACACTAAAGATGTGGACCTGAGTGTGGGCCAGTGTAGAAAGTCTTCACGACTGCACATACATGGATGAACCCAGTAGCGACAGCTCCTAGAGGGCGTGGCCTGTATGAAATGGAACACTCCCAGGAGGACCGTTTTAACTATGAGGAACTGCTTGGAGTTTTCTGACTCTTATTAATATCACGTTTGTGATTGTGCCTGTTACACACTTGTGATGTGTGATATTATGTAAACCACCAACGGACCTGGAGTTAAAATGTTTGCACATCATCCAGCCCTGGTGTGACAGCAGCATGGGATGCTGTCACGGCAACTTGACAAGAGGCCTAATGGACGTTTGATAGTTCGTGGTCAACACGTAAAATGCACAAACACACACGCATGCACGATGAGAGGAGGTCGCAGTCTCTTGATGGGAGAGTTAACTGGTTCCAGCCTCGAAATGACTTGTTGCTGTGACAACCCCCGACACTATATCACTTACACACACACACATGCCCACACACACAGCAGTCCGCGGAGCCAGCGAGCGAGCGGGATTTATTGTTATTATGATAACCCAGGAGTCCAGCGGTGGTTAAATGTGGCTGAAATAAGGCTGTTTTAATAAGGCCTGATTTAAAGTGGGACTCCTGGAGGACTTACACACATGCACACACACTCTCTGAAAGAGTGGAGCTCTCTTTGTCTTTCCCATCCTCCCTCACTTTCAATAAGTTTCAACTTGCCAGACGAGGGGCGAGAAGAGAGGTATTTATGAGAATCATTTGTCTTTGGTTGCATGCAAACCGTGCCATCTCTGCTAACTTCTGAAGGTACGTGTGTGTGTGAGTGTGTGTGTGTGAGTGCCTGTGTGTAATTTAACTGTCTGTCAGGAGGGAAGAGGTCTCCATTTCTAAACTAAGCAGGCAGCCACGACAAACATTAAGCTATTGAATTAGAACCTGCCAGCCAGCTGATGAGTGTGTGGCTGCGCCGCATTACGTGACTGTGTGTATGATGTGCACAGATGAATATATAGATAGATATTAATCTACATATAATCTATAATAATACTGTTCGTGGCTTGAGCACATGTTCTATGTGCCACCTGGACCAACTCTGATCCGAACGAAGTGCGTTCTGGGCTCCGGTCCTCCCAAAGTCAAAGTGCCTGATAGGAACTGTGCTAAAAATATGAGGGAGGGAGAGAGATCAGAAAAGAGGGATCGTTATTTTATTTTAATTTTTGCTCAAGGGAGGGCGGTCAATATTTGTTGGGAAAGCAGTGAAGTGTGTTTAAACAAAATGATATTTTTGTAATCACTCTTGGGCAAACACGTTGCCGTGCTGAAGTCTATCACCTGCGCCAGACTCACTCTGACGGATGATGTTGGCCCGACTGGTTAGCAACTTTGTTTTAGACAAATTGTGGCTGTATTTCACTATTTTGTCATAAATGTATTATTATGATATATTACTGGGAGGGTATATCCGTTTTTTTTTTTTGTAACTCTGGGGAAAGGCCGAAATGAAACATTATTAACCCAGCGGCTGGCCATGATTTTTTTTTATGACATATTAGATTCGTCCCCCTTCCTCAGCAATTTATTTTGTACGGTCCCTTAGTGTTTAAACTTTTCCTCCATTGTGAAAAGAGTTGGTGAGTGCTGGGACAGACCCCTTCACCCCACAGCTGTGCACAGCAGAAATAGAATAAGGCTCAGCTAATGTAGGCTGGATGCTTTTAGTTCAGTTTCTACAGAACTGCTGGTATACACATATATTTGTATAATATATTTTTGACTAGTACAGCAGAAGCACTTGATATGATGGTTGGTTAAAATGTTGATGCTAATTCATTCCTTAAATCAGAAGTTGTGATTGTATTGATACATTTTAAATGTGTGTGCACAGTTTATAAATTTGTTGTTAGAATAATATTAAATCATCAGTGTGCAGATGCAACAAGCTTAACAGTCAAAACTGAAATATTACATTTGCAGATATTGCGGCCAAGTGGGAGTACGTGCAAAGTCCTGGCTCCACTACTGCGCCTGCAATCTGCAGGGAATTAAGATGTCCCGACTGCTGGGAAAGGTGAAGGAAAGCGTTTGAGAGATCTTAAACTGAGGAAAGTCACATGTTGGTAACAGTTTTTGAGCGCTGCACATGGGAAGAGGACAACTTCATTAGGACGGAGCAAATCCACAAAGACACACAACATGGACCAGATGTTGAAGGGAGGTGAATACTTTGGAACACCACAGTTTTTGCACATGATTCTCCCACCTTTAAATGTCCTTGGGGTCGAGTCAGTCCATCTCTCCTCGCCAACTCCTCCCCTGACAGCCTTGGTAATGGCGATAACCTGACATATCAGAGCCAACATATTACACTGACCTCATCCAGACTTATAAAAGAGTCATCGTTATCATCTCTATTTGCTGAGATATACAGCATGGCCTCCACACGCTAACTGATGTGCTTGGTTGTGATCCATAGTCATACATGGAAGAGTATAAAAAGTGAGTTGGGGGCAGCACGGAGAGAACAAGTCCTGGACCAGATAAATCACGTTTTAATGATTCACTTTCATTTCAGCACTGTTTAGCAAAGATTGACTCGCCCAAGTAAATAGCACAGAGGAGAGGAGCCAACGATTTTGAATGACCTATTTCTTCCCTCTGCCAAGGAGGTTATGTGATTGGTGCCGTTTGTCTGTCTCTCTGTCTGTTCGCAGGATTTCACAAAAACTACCATTTTAATTAAATTTGGTGGAGAAGTGGAACATGGGCAGAGGAAGAAACCGTTAAACTTTGGAGCCAATCCATATCACGCAGCAGATCCAGGACTCTTTTTCTTTTTCTTTAACCTCGCAAGATAGGGCACTTTTTATTACATTTTCTCAGGAAATATCACATGGCCCCGTAAAGAAAAAAACAGCCGTATTAACAATATATTAATGTGCAGGATTTTGTGTGGATCCTGATAAAAGTTTATTTAAAAAGCGAGCTATTGGCCTTGGCAGACGTCTGCGCTCTCAGAGTGCACGTCTAGTTTATTCAATGGTAGTGTTGACATGCCATCAAAAACTATAGATTAAATACTCCATGTGTTATGTATTTTATTGCGAGCACTGTCAGGTCTGGAACGATGGTACTCTGCCAGGAATCAGTGGATTTGGAATCAAGTTTGTGTAATATTGTTAATCGTTGAGGCTAAAATTGCTACGGAATCGACAAGATTGGTGCCATGTCTTTGGTAATGCGGGCAATGTGACGGACTGTTGACCCCGTCCAGAAGATGAACCTTCACCCATGTTGGAGTGTTTTTTACATTAATGTCTCAAACAGCGTCAGGAGACAGCCTCAAATATTGTCTGCGGCAACCAAAGAAAACATTTTGTGTCGATGCAATGATTAATGTGTGGTTGGGTTTAGGCACAAAGAAACATTTGGTTGGGAAACATTGTGGTTTGGGTTACTACTTCATAAAGGTTAATTAACCGTCGTCATTGTTACAAAAACAGTTTTTATTCGCCGTCACAAACAGGACGCGGACAGTGTTCCTTCTGCTGCACATGTCGGGTGTTTGTTTGACTCTTTCACCAAATGTCACCTCACTTTTCTTGCTGACGTGCACTCGGAGAGCGCAGACGTCCATCAAGGAATACGGTGATCATAACTGTAAATACTCCTGAACTCTTTCATAAAGGTCCATGTAATATTAGCTGAGGAAGCAACAGACTGTGTTGAAAAGATGCAAATCTCCAACTGAAATGAGGAAATAGTTCCAAAAGAATAAGAAATTTGAACTTTGTCATAAGGGTCCCTCAAATACTTCGCCAGAAAACAATAAAGCTGAATAAATAAATCCCTCATCCTTAAAAAATAAAAAAAAATATACTGAATCATCTCCAAATTTAACTCGTCCTGCCTTGCTCCACTCCACCACCAAATTTATTGAAATTGGCTTTGTATTTTTTGCATAATCTTGCTCACACAGACTCACCTGAACCTCCTGAGAAGATGTAATTACCACAATACCGCCACTAGGGGGCAACTGTCACTAGTAGGCATTACAGCCTTCTACAAGCCCAAACATGTTGCTCATATGTGTGATTAAACTGACTATTCATCGGACTGACAGCAGTCAAAACACTTCTGTCGCTCCTCTGCAGGTTTCTGTGTTGACACAAATGCACATTTTACAGTTGATGTTCTGCTCTAAACTTGATCATCAGCAGGGTTCATAGACCAAAAGATCTCATCTCTAATCACACACGGTGTCTCAGTCTGGTTCAATAGCCAGCTCTTACCCTCTCTCTTTTTTTTTTCCATGGCGATATGTTGAGAGCTCTGATGGATGGGTGGTATGTATGAATGACTGTCTCTATTTATTGAAGGTGGAGGACACAGATGCTGTGTTGTTGGGACAGGACTCAGACCATGACCCTGTCACCTTTTAGCGCACACACACACGCACACGCACACGCACACGCACAGTCAGGTGGGTTCATAGTGAGTGTGTCAGAACAACCCCTTTCACCTGGCCGCTCGTACTGTGTTGACACAAAAACACACACATGCTGATCAGTCATCATGTTTTTGCTGCCTGGAATGAGTCAGAGTGACTTTGATAAGTAATGACGACAGGCTGCAGCCGACCAGTGTGGGAAGAAACTAAATCATTCATAGATCAACGATCAAACATCCTTTTCCATCAGGAGTTTTTAAAACATTTTGTCACTTGATAATAATTGCTCTGTGAAAAGCAAAATTTCCATGATGTTTGCTTATGAACACATGAATTACTTTCTGCAGTCATATTATTATGTTCCACATTGCATTGAAATGTGCTCGAAATTAACATGCATGCATTATATAAACTACCCAACTTGCTCATAAGTCACAATATAAGAACATGAATGACAGACAGATTGTATCAGTCACAGTGAAGCAGTGACTTCAGAGTTTTATCACTCCTGTTCTTCTTTCTCAGTAACAGTGAAAGTTGCTGATGACAACTTGGCAGTGAAGACACAAATAAAGAAGTTGGCCAAGTCTCTGCAAAGCTTTTAATCCTGATTGCTCACTGGCTGGACAATACCTCATTGTACCTGTGTGGAATATACTGAGCTTGATGCAGATCTACTGAACACTACGAGCTGTTACAACACAGTCTCTCAGACATTTAAGCATCAGGAGCCGACAGTCTACAGTGACTATACAGTATAGAGCTCTATGTATTGTAAATATTGTGCGGCGAGAGTCAACTTTAAATCCCACTACAATCTAGTGAGGTTTTTTCTCCACATGGAATTTACATGAGCTCTATTATCTAATGCTCGATGTGGCAAAACACAAGCGTTGATGGAAAACATGCCAACAGCTTTGCATGCACTGATGTTTAACTAATTGACAGCAGTCCATTTAAAATCCATATTGTTTGTAAAATAATCCTATAATCTAGTGAGATCTTGGGGTAGGCCACATCTGTCCCTACAGTACAGACTACCACAGTCCAATAGCGTTTCAAGTTGAGACAGGCTGCAGGACACTCTATAAAACCTCCTTTATAAAGAAGCGGGGCACAACATATCTCCCCGAGGACCTCCTCATGAATGAACCACTCAGCTTTACCCTCAGGCCAATGTGTGTGTTGAGGGAATTACACAACTCCGAGTTCCTAAAGTCAGTGGGTTTCAGATTTTAATGGGACTGTGTAAGACGACCGTACTTGTTATGCAGTCAGAGATCATGACACTGGTCAAAACAGTCTTCGTCGTAAAACACTGACACACGTGTTAAAATACTTGTCACCTTGACACACAACCAGCCCCGGTCCATCGAGGTGTGCTGAGGTGTGTCGGCTGAATGGCTGGAATCCGATTCCATCACACGGCCTGATGATCAGTATCATAGATTCAGATTTTGATCATGCTAAGGTGTTTCAGAGAGTCAGGAGGTGATGCTATAAAAACAGGGTGTGACATCATGATTGACAGCTGCTTTGAGTTTGAAAATCTTACATTAGAAAGTCGATAGTGGAGTAAATGGTAACTTTACATTTCATGATTGTGTTTCAAAACATAAAAAGTAGGAATTTTGTAGTAAAATAGCTTCATTCCCTGATTATTCTGTGCTTCCAAATTCCAACACAAGCACAATATATCTTTGATATGTTTATATTTCTGACAGTATAAGGAAGTGGAGGCGGGTCAACCAGATTTTTATATATAAAAATCATTTCAATCACAGGTATCGAATCAATGCAGAATATGTGCACGTAGTAAAAGCCCTTAGTAATCTGTATGTGAAGTCCCCTTAACTTAAGGATGTAAAGGGAAATAACTCCCACAGATACACAGTTGGAGTAGTTTTGATTATATACAGCCAGTAATTGACTGATTAATGACGTTACATTTTCCTTGAATAATGTGATATGTGATGGTTGGGGAGATCTTTGTGATGGTGTTCTCTTAGCATCGGTCTCTGTAATGTAAATTTAAAGTGGCGTGTGCAACCATTGGTTCATGAAGATGAAGTAAGGAGAAGTTTGGGCAGTTTGGGAGAAGAGACAGTAACCACCACACTCTGGAACTAGAGATATACTGTGTGTCGTCTGCGCAGGCGCGAGGAAGGAGTAATCAGCCAGCTGGAGACCAGACCAGCACCACCCACTGCAGCTGGGGCAGACAGAGGGCCTTTATCACACCGCCCGTACACCTTCTCCCCACCCACTTCCACTCAGCTTCGCGGCGTCGCGTTGGACCGACCATATTAAATGCCATCTCAAGCCCTTTAGCAGGCAGTGGCGTTGTGTTATAAAACCCTCCACCAGACAGTCTGTAATTGTTTTCGCCAGCTTTCCTTCCTGACTTTGGCCGCAGCAACTGCGTGCATGCAAAAGTTATTAGCGTTATCAATATCACTGCCACATCATCAAGGCAGAGATCTGATTCCATCTGATTCTACTCATATTGTGTATATAGGTTATTAGATCAGGTTACAATCTGGAAGATTCCTGCACCCGAGATGTTTAACATTCATACTGGAACCTGCAGAGTCTGTGTGTGTCCCCCTCCTGTCAAGTCAGTTAGTGTGATGATCCACTTTGGTGACTCTGAACCACCAGAAGTCACTCATGATCTCAATTGTTTGTGTGTTGTGTGTTCAATTGTAGAAGAGGATCAAAAGGTTTTGAATAACTGGTTGCCGGTGCTGGTTGTGAGTTTAAGAAACCACATTTTGACAAATGTTCAAGATGAAGAAATATACTGTTGTTACAGTTACAGTAGAGTATCGAATTATTACAGAGCACCTGATGGGTCGTAATATCACGGGCGGGTTTTATTTCACAGGATTGACGGCAATGTTGGTGGTCATCTAGAGATCCATTTCAGACGTGCAGTGAGTGAAATATTTAACTGCTTTGAGAAATGGTGCTGTTTACAACCTCAAATATCCACTGAGAAGGTAATTACTGAAAAGAGCTATGTGCTGACTTTATGTGTTTCCAGTCAGAATTATCCAGGAATGAAGATTGACGTCTCAGGATTAAAACCGACATGAAATTACCCCTAACCAGCAGTGGAACACACGCACATGCACACGCACATGCACACGCACACGCACACGCACACGCACACACACACACACGCACACGCACACGCACACGCACACGCACACGCACACACACACACTTGATTTAGATTGATGAGGCCTGGTTGTCATTGGCATTAATCGCACTATTTCACATTATGTCTGGTGTTTCCCCGCGCGGTGTCATACTGGTCTTTCTGTTTACTTTTGGTCATTTAAGATGTTAGAAGAAGTCCGTCTCAACTCATTGTGGGAGATCTGGTATCGACGTTCCAAGACTTTCCTCATGACTGTAATGTTTAAGTTATCAATTCACGCCATGTTATTGTCTGATGACAGCAGAAGCTTATAAAAAGGTTAACGTTGGATCACACGAGGCGAACGAAAACACTAAATAGGTACATGATTTGTTCCACAGATGATCTCAACATATGTGGTTTGGATGGTCCTTTATGAGTGGAACATTACATAACCACCACTCAGTCTTCCTCCGAAGTGAAGGCAGTAAGGAAAGCTGCATTTGATTCATTGATGGATCAATAAAACTGTCACAGGCAGGAGTGAGCTACGATATATGAAGAGTTCTTCTGCAAAAACAGATAAAATCACTCTAAAATGGACAAACAATGAATACGAAATATAAATACAAAAAAAAATCTATTCACTCCGAAGTGTGCACAATTTTTCAAAATATTATTTTTCATTATTGAATTATTGCCAATTTGATTATAATCTTTGACAAAAGGAAATGTGGAAATATTAGGAGTGAGTTCATGAAGATAATAGGTAGGTGGCCTTCATTTCCCACCAACACAGAAGAAGAGGGCAGCTCGAAGCGGCCTGCAGCTCGGCCCCCTCGACTGCTGCGTGAGCAGTGCATGTGCGGAACGTTTTCATTTTGGCAGCCATGTTAACAGATGAAACAGTTCACACTGCCCATGTAAGACTCTGAGTGCTTTTTAATAACAAGTTATACGTCGTCACACTTCTTCACCTTGTCTACATTAAATGTTAATGAGGTTTATAATTAAATGAACTGAAAAGTTCTATTTTTGATGCCATATTCAGAGGCAGAGGAGCAGGCGGAGGAGCAGCCGGGCAGGCGGAGGAGCAGCTACAGGGCAGCAGAGGAGCAGCAGAGGAGCAGCCGGGCAGGCAGAGGAGCAGCTGCAGAGCAGCAGAGGAGCAGCAGAGGAGCAGCTGCCCGGCAGGCAGCGTGAACAGCACATGTGAGTGAGACGCAGCAGATCAGCGATGACGCAGTAATGCTCACTTTTCTCAAGGCCTTTGTATATGGAGCGAAACGATGACGTGAAAACAGCTTACTGGTCACGTTAAAAGTTCCTTAGGTTTGAATTCATCCGGAAAAGGTGTTTCCATCTCCCATCCAGCGCACCTGCCCCTTCTTAAAGGCAAAAAACACTTAAAGTGAGCGTAACAAATGTAGCCGTTTCAACCTTTTCTGAAGTGATCATCCAAAATGTGCAGGAAGTAGCAGTGTTGGAAACACGGCTAATGAGTCAATCATCACAGGTCCTACCGCTGTCATGAGCTACAGCGGATTGCCCATTACTGAACTGTTAGTTTACCTGAACAATACAGCTGTGTGTTTGTGTGTGCATGTGTGTGTGTTTCCAGAGGTTAACAGTTTGCGGTTTCACATGCATGCAGGGCCAAATCCTTTTGGTTTGGCTGTAATATTGTTAAACAGAGGATATGTAGCAGCGTTGCTCTGCTGTGTGTGTGTGTGTGTGTGTGTGTGTGTGTGTGTGTGTGTGTGTGTGTGTGTGTGTGTGTGTGTGTGTGTGTGTGTGTGTGTGGTTGGCTCTATAGCAGTGCAGAGTAAACAGCAGCTATGCTAATATCATCCATATAAACATCCTACTGAGCTACATATGAGCTGTGTTTTGTCAGCTGTTGTGGGCTTTCACAGTTCTGAATGTTACCCACAACCCGTCACTGAATATGAGCCTGGTGCTGCACAACAAAGGGCTGCTTGAATACAGAACCACCTGACTGTATTTGGCCTAATCTTCAACAGGTTTTTGACTGAAATTCTCAATGAAGATTTGTTTATATTTGATGTCTAATAAAGTAATAACCTGCAGATGCGTATAAAAACTAAAAAAACTGATTGAAAAGTGATGTCTGGCAGTTCAAATGTGTCTTTGAATCCTGTCTTAATGTGACAAGACGAGACGTCATAATCACAAACTGGAGCACATTTTTCTCACTGATCTGAATTTGTTGCTTAGCAACTGGAGCACTTCAATTACCAACAAACATGGACGTCTCACATTGGTTTAAGTCAGTCATTCAAGCTGAGTAAACTGTTAATACACATTTCTTTGATGACCTTACAAGAGCAACTTTATAATCATGAAATGTGATGTGAGTGCAGTATCAGACAAATGTAGACTCTTCTTTTCCACGTTTCCAGATGTTTGTGTAGGTGGCGGATCTTCGTCCCGCCTGTTCAGTTGTTGTAGTTGTGATTGCTCATGAACTGTCAACTTCCTTTGCTATCTCTCCAACATAAACAAGACGGCTACAACAAATTACTTCCAACACATTTTTCCCTGCAATGGGAGGAAGAGCCCATCACGCATCAAGATAAAGATTTATTCATTGATATCCTTGTGACTTACTAAATTTCTTGACCTCAAGTTCTCAAACCCTCCGAGGCCCAAGATTCCCAACACAGCCCTCCATGACTCCCCCAGAAACCACCTACGACCCTGTGACGTGAGTTAGTAGCACGGAGGGAATTTCCATGTCATGTACTCCTTGAAGATTCGGCCGTGTCTACAGCTTCCTCTGTAATTGAATTAGGAAGTGTTGGGAATCTAAAGAGCTGCAGAGAGGGTTGTAAGTAAACAGACATGACCTTTTAATCCCCGCCTGCGTTTGAAGTTCATAAACCCCCCAAGGCCTTTTATGAGGTGAACTTCTCTCAGTGTTGTGTGTGGAGGATTGGATTTCACAAGGGGGGTTAGTTGGTTTATTTTAGAGGACGGCGATGGAGGTGGAGGCTGATGAGAGGACGAGAAATATAGTTAAGAGAGATGGAGGAGAAAATAGTGAAGATGGTGTTACAGGGAGAAATAGAGAGATAGACAGGGATTAAATCTAAGTGGGCAGTAACAGATGGTTTAGTTGCTCCCCGGGGTCGCAGTCAGATCTGATGCTGGGGATAATACCTGGAAGTCATACGCAGAAAAAACAGCTGACAAACGTCAAGAACTTAGGCAGCAGATTCTATCATCAATTTGACTAAAACTGAACACAAACTAAGCAGTTTATACAACACAACCAGACCAACGTTTGAGCCCGAGAACGCCCCACATAAAATGTTCCATCCAGACAAGCGGGCCCAATCTTCCCCCCGTAAAACCAAGAGCAGGATCAATGCTGTCAGTAGGATTCACATTTTTAGATTTAATATCTGTCTTAACACATAATTACTAAGTTAGCCCAACAACGAAAATAAATAAATGGCTGTAACCTCATGAACCTGCACTACAAAGTAGGGTGTGTGTGTGCACCCGGCCAAAGGTGGTTAGTACAGAGTTGTCTGAAAACAACTTCCTCCACGTTGCTAATACAACGACAGGTCTGACGCGGACCAGCAGTTC